>JAODAL010004298.1:0-158977 GCA_025379985.1 Phyllomedusa bahiana
TAAACCAAAAAGAAGCTATCAGTACCAACCTCCAATTTGGGCCTTGAAGACGCGGGCTTCCCATGAGAGGTCGGGGTGGGGGGGGGGTTTCGATGAAGGTGGCATGATACTCAGAGGCATGTCTTCATTTGATGTCATGTTTCGATATGGCCTTGTGTAATGAGATGTATATGGGTGGGGCCCACTGTACTGCTATACTCTGGGGCCCTTAACGTTTTTATGACAACCCTGAGAACATTTTAAGTGCATTTTTGTTACAGAAGATAAAATGGAGCTCTTGGACCTCCTCAGGGAGAGGCATCTTGTAGGTGTACGGAGACATATACACTATTACAGTACAGTGATACCAGGCGGCACCGGATTTCTGCTCTGGGACACGGGGGCTTAGCATAACATACTATGTGCTTGGGGCAAAGGTCTCTCAAAAATACTTTGCACGGTCAGCCAGCAGCCATGAGGCCTCTGTAAGTCTTACAGGATAAAGGAGTAATCCTCACATTTTCTGCCCATTACTCATCGGGAACATTTTAGCGATACAGTTGTGTTCTTCTTCTATTTGTAGATGCTTATGACCAGCGTGCAAGCTTTGGTTAATGTCAAGGGTCTGTCAAATGCTACCGTACTATGTGATGACCGTAATGCAGAACATTACTCCATACGAGACGAGCATGTTGTGCATGAACATTCAGAGCTGCTCTAATGCGCTTTGATCTCCTGCATAGAAGGAAAACGTAATGGCTCCTATGATGTTACTTGGCAGCGGCTTTAATCCATAGACTTGCATTGGGGGTGAGAAGTGCTGCCAAAATAAGGTGGTCACTAAAAGCTGCTGATGACTAAAACGTTATCACATCCAAAGAGTGTAGCAAGTTGGGGACATTTCCAGATGCGGTCAGGGATGATCTCGATGGAATTTGAGCATTTACGACACAGGAAAAACTCGCGAGGACTAGTGGGGCCACGACTCTACCACGTTATTACTAAGCAAGGTATAAGGTCAGCAGGTTCTCTCAGGACACAACCTTCTGATGGGGCAGATCTGCTGATAAATCAAATCTGAAGCTTTGAGGGTGTAAATCCACACAAAAATCTGGTGGGAATTTTTGTCACAGAAATATTGCAGATTTTATGGTCAATTAGTATCTTCTTACCCTGTTGTGGTGGGTGCAGGGTTTGATAGGAGGGATTATTGGTTTCCTCTTGTCCTGTTGTGGTGGGTGCAGAGTTTGATGGGAGGGATTATTGGTTTCCTCCTGTCCTGTTGTGGTGGGTGCAGGGTTTGATAGGAGGGATTATTGGTTTCCTCTTGTCCTGTTGTGGTAGGTGCACAGTTTGATAGGAGGGATTATTGGTTTCCTCCTGTCCTGTTGTGGTGGGTGCACAGTGTGATAGGAGGGATTATTGGTTTCCTCGTGTCCTGTTGTGGTAGTTGAACAGTATGATATGAGGGATTATTGGTTTCCTCCTGTCCTGTTGTGGTGGGTGCAGAGTTTGATGGGAGGGATTATTGGTTTCCTCCTGTCCTGTTGTGGTGGGTGCAGAGTTTGATGGGATTATTGGTTTCCTCCTGTCCTGTTGTGGTGGTTGCAGAGTTTGATGGGAGGGATTATGGGTTTCCTCCTGTCCTGTTGTGGTGGGTGCAGAGTTTGATGGGAGGGATTATTGGTTTCCTCCTGCCCTGTTGTGGTGGGTGCAGGGTTTGATGGGAGGGATTATTGGTTTTCTCCTGCCCTGTTGTGGTGGGTGCAGAGTTTGATGGGAGGGATTATTGGTTTCCTCCTGCCCTGTTGTGGTGGGTGCAGAGTTTGTTGGGAGGTATTATTGGTTTCCTCCTGTCCTGTGGTGGTGGTTGCAGAGTTTGATGGGATTATGGGTTTCCTCCTGTCCTGTTGTGGTGGGTGCAGAGTTTGATGGGAGGGATTATTGGTTTCATTTTGCCCTGTTGTTGTAGGTGCAGAGTTTGATGGGAGGGATTATTGGTTTCCTCCTGTCCTGTTGTGGTGGGTGAGATTATTGGTTCCATACTGCCCTGTTGTGGCTGTCTCCTTAATACCAAATACTGAGTAATCTTATTATTTTATCGTAGGATTCCACTGTGTGGTATAAGCTTAATGTGTTTATGCATTTTCTGGTTTATTTTGTGCATGCATTTTTTTGGTGCCATTTTTACTGTTGTGTTTTTCCGTAACAAATCCTATTATCCATAGATCAAGTAATTTAATGATGATTTTTTTCTCTCCGAATACCATGATCTGTAGTGTGCAGAAACACCGTACCTGGTATAATAACAAAACTCTGTTCAATTTATTGTTAGGCCCCTTAAGGGCTGATAAGAAGGGACTTGGCACGATGGGGCACATATAGGGCGGCATGCATAAACGGGGCTGCGCCAGATGTCTGCCATCTTTTCAGCCCAATATCCAGCGCAGCCCCGTTCGCTACATTTTTAAATGGTCCGCACGCCAATATGAGGCGCATTAAAAGCACAAGCAGCACTGATCTCGGGAGGCGGGGCGCACTACAGAGGCAACGGAGGCTTTGAACATATGTGAACTGGTTCACAAAATAAAATGAGTTAATGTGTCCCCTAATGTGTGATTCTTCTTTCAATTCATAAGGAACACAACCCCTGTTTATAACCTCATGGACCCATGGCAGGCTATAGGTGGTTAGATATACACTATGGTTCCTTACACCATATACTGCACTGTAGCCGTGGCTGAGAGCCCGAAAGCCTCATCCCTTGTTTTATTTCTTTCCTAATTGCAATGCACAATCCAAAGATTCTCTGAATCAAAGCTAATTCACCACCGATGCATTTTCTTCCTTTAGAGAGGCATAAAGCTAAGGGTCCCTACTAAAAGAAGACCTCTCCCAACAAGTCAAGTTTAGTAAATCCTTGTTCCTTGGGAAATAACAATTCTGGAGCATCTTCCCTTCTAACTCTGTTGTGCTGTTCCTCTGTTATTCCTCCTAGAAATATATTACTGAATCTGTCAGATGGGTGTTACCAATTGAGGAAATATATTACTGAATGTGTCAGATGAGTGTTACCAAATGGGGAAATGTATTACTGAATCTGTCAGCTGGGTGTTACCAACTGGGGAAATGTATTACTGAATCTGACAGCTGGGTGTTACCAATTGAGGAAATGTATTACTGAATCTGTCAGCTGGGTGTTACCAATTGAGGAAATGTATTACTGAATCTGTCAGCTGGGTGTTACCATTTGGGGAAATATATTACTGAATCTGTCAGCTGGGTGTTACCATTTGGGGAAATATATTACTGAATCTATCAGCTGGGTGTTACCAATTGGGGAAATCTTTTACTGTATCTGTCATCAGGGTGTTAGCAATTTTGGAAATGTATTACTGAATCTGTCAGCTGGGTGTTACCAATTGGGGGAAATATATTACTGAATCTGTCAGCTGGGTGTTACCAATTGGGGAAATGTATTACTGAATCTGTCAGCTGGGTGTTACCAACTGGGGAAATGTATTACTGAATCTGTCAGCTGGGTGTTACCAATTGGAGAAATCTATTACTGAATCTGTCAGCTGAGTGTTACCAATTGGGGAAATGTATTACTGAATCTGTCAGCTGTGTGTTACCAATTGGTGAAATGTATTACTGAATCTGTCAGCTGTGTGTTACCAATTGGGGAAATGTATTACTGAATCTGTCAGCTGGGTGTTCCTGATTGGGGAAATCTATTACTGAATCAGTCAGATAGGTGTTTTCAGATCGTGGTGTGTCCATGCACACGCCGACTCTTCCAGCTCTGATTGGACAATGCCAGACTTTGTAGGGACACATCCCCAACTAGTAACACCCAGTTGACAGATTCAGTAAGATTTCCCCAATAGGTAACAAAAACACAACAAGGCCATACTTACAGCTCAATATCTGAACTAAAGACTGATCCCAGTAGAGGGCAACACTGGCCCCTATGCTACTTGAGAAAGACAAACAGGTGCAGGCAATTGCTGAGCAATAGCTCACACACCCCACCACTAGGGGAACAATTAGATGATAAAAAACTGCACATTAAATTGATACCTGTTCACACCAGCATGCAGAAAAGCCACAGTATAATGCATGGGGAGAATGCACAAATGCAAAAATACTGATAAAACATTTAAATGCCTTCACACACTGACTCTTCCAGCTTTGATTGGACAATGTCAGACTTTGTATTGACACCCCTTCCCCCCCCCGCCAAATGGGGAACACCCAACTGGCAGATTCAATAACAGATTTCCCCAATTGGTAACACCCAGCTGGCAGATTCAGTAATTGGTTTCACCCAGTCGACAGATTCAGTAACAGATTTCCCCAATTGGTATGTATCACCCAGTTGACAGATTCAGTAACAGATTTCCCCAATTGGTATGTATCACCCAGTTGACAGATTCAGTAACAGATTTCCCCAATTGGTTTCACCCAGTTGACAGATTCAGTAACAGATTTCCCCAATTGGTTTCACCCAGTTGACAGATTCAGTAAAAGATTTCCCCAAGTGGTGTCACCCAGTTGACAGATTCATTAACAGATTTCCCCAATTGGTTTCACCCAGTTGACAGATTCATTAACAGATTTCCCCAATTGGTATCACCCAGTTGACAGATTCAGTAACAGATTTCCCCAATTGGTAACACCCAGTTGACAGACTCAGTAACAGATTTCCCCAATTGGTAACACCCAGTTGACAGACTCAGTAACAGATTTCCCCAATTGGTAACACCCAGTTGACAGACTAGCTATAAATGTCTAGAATTTACAGCAGAGGAAACACACAACATGTAGAGCAAGGAAAAACTGCACCCAAATTGTTATTTTACGGGGAACAAAATAATTTACTAAAACTGGCTTTCAGGAACAGCCACAGTTCTTCTTCAGTTGGGTCAAGCAACAATTTAGGAGACATTGAGGGACAAAGAGAGAAGTAATCATTCATATATTTCCTACTGTATCCCATTTACCTTCTGTTTCTTCTTTGCCTCTACAGGTCATAGCCAACACTGTTGCCAAGTTAGTATAAGAGTGTTCCTTGTTTTCCTTTGGGTTTGTGCTCGTGTGGTGGCTTCCTGGCATCAGCATGTACATGTGGTGTGAAGAACCTAGGAGGCCATGCTTGCTGTATCTACTGGGGCTTGCAGATCAGTGGTTACTACAGCATGCTGCCAATGTTTGGTTTGTTTTCTTACATAACTATAAGAAACATTTAGGTGTTTGGATCCCACCGATCTCGAGAATGGACTCCCGAAAGTCTTCGTGCAAAATGTAGAGGAGGCCACGTGACCTACTCCTATAGAACAGAATAGAGACTTCTGTACATGCGCAACCTCTGTTCTGCATGGAGACCCTTGGAGGTCCCTTCTCAAGAGATGCCAACCTCTGAGGTAGGACTCACACCTAGCAAACGTTTATGGCATAGCCTATCGATATACCTCTTTGAGACAACCACTGAGGAAGTGCTCCTTTAGGGGAACGGGCCTACCAAAGACTAAGCAGCATGCATGACGATGGCACTGCAATCTGTCACAGGACGTCTGGTCTAGATACAAGGGTGGTCTTCTCAAAGAGGTGGTCGAAATAATTTATGCAACTTTAAAAGGCTCCTCCAGAACCCTGTCAGGACATTAGAAGCATGCAACATATCCGCATAGGACACCCGGTCTTACTGAGGGTTGTCCTCTCATCAAGCATCTCCATGTTTGACAAGGGATTGAAACCTTAAAGGGAATGTGTCATCAAAAAATGAGTCATTGTTTAAGTCCCATTTTTATTTTAAACGCTTTTTTTTAGGAATTTTTGGTTGTTTTTTTTAATTTTCCATATCACTTTCAATATTTTTTAATAATTCTTAAGTCTTGCAGTTTTGACTTTGGGCGCTAGGCCTTGTTTGGACTGCTTTAACAGCAGTCAGAGATGCTTTACAGCAGATTCAAGCACAAATGAGACTAAAAACTGACTCAGTCCCATTCACTTCTATAGGAGAGTTTTCTAGTGATGCTCTGTGACCTGGGAAGAAGTCACTGTGCAGGGAGGTGAAAGGGTGAACTGTGAGTATCTCCGCTTGTGACTGGTGGATCCTGTGTTATCTATTCACACTGGTGTCTCCTTTCAGTTTGACCCTCTTTGTGCTGATAATGAGCAGACAACTGAGAATCTTTCTGGACAGAAGAGGAAGTGTCAGACTATTATTAGGCCTAGTGGCCGCAGTTAAAACTGCAGGACTTAATTATTAAAAATTATTGAAAGTGATATGGACAATTAAAAGAAAAATCCAAAAATTCTTAAATAATGTGTTAAACATAAAACCGTGAGTTAAACAATAAGTCATTTTTTAAGACACATTCCCTTTAAGCAGAGAGCCCTTTTAAAGTAAATTTTTTGTTGATATTTGAAACCTATATTGTACTTTGCATCTCAGTTTATTATTGCATCTAACCAAAGAAGCTGCAGACAGCCGCCCCTGCTGTATCTAGAAGGGACAATTCTGTAAAGCGTGTGGCACTTAAAGGGAAGCTGCCGGGTGGTTTTTGCTTATTAAAGGTCGGTATGAAAAGGGAAGTGGTCTGTGATAGGGTTATTGTGAGGAGAAAAGCTGGGTTTGGGATATTTGGGGTTATATGATAGGGGGAGAGGAGCTTGTGATATTAGGTTTATTGAAGAGGAGAGGGCTGGCTCTTTTTATATTTATATATAGAGGAGGGGGCTGAGCTCTGTGAAATAGGGTTTAATGATAGAGGAGAAAAGGGCTCTTTTGAAAAATGGGGTTATTTGTAGAGGAGAGGAGTTGTGTTTGGGTTTATGATGGGGAGAGAGTGGTTGTGAAATGGGTTATATGTAGAAAGAGAAGCTGAGCTCTGTGTTATGGGTTATATGTAGAGAAAGGAGCTTTCGGTGTTTTTGGGGTTTTTTATGTAGGGGAAAGAGAAGTGAGCTTGTGAATAAGGTTTTTGAAGAGGGGTAAGCTCTGTGATTTTATGGGTTTTATATAGGGGGGAGAGGAGCTCTGTGTATATAGGGTTATAGATAAAAATGAGGTGAATATGGGTTTATGTAAGGAAAGGGGAAGTGGCTTGTGTTTAGGGTTTTTTGTAGAGGAAAGTCTTGTTTTTAGGGTTAATGATTGGGAGAGGAGTCTTGATATTAGGGTTATTTTTGTGAGGAAAAGGCTGGCCTGTGATATATAGGGTTTTTGGGTAGGGGAGAGGAGTGAGCTCTGTGATATATGGGGTTTTTAATGATGAGGAGGGAGTGAGCTCTGTGAAATTGGGTTATATGATAGAGGAGAGAAGTGAGCTCTGTGATATATGGGTTTATATGATAAGGAGGGGGCTGAGCTCTGTGTTATAGGGTTATATGTAGAGGAGAGAAGTGAGATCTGTGATTATAGGGTTATTGATAAAAGAGAGAAGTGAGCTTGTATTTTTTGGGTTTATATGATAGGAAGCTGAGTCTGTGATTATGGGTTTTGATGGGAGAGAAGTGAGCTTGTGATTTATGGGTTATATGATGGGAGGAGAAAGCTCTGTGATATAAGGGTTTATGTAGGGGAGAGGAGTCTGTGATTTATAGGGTTTTGATAGAGAAGTGACTCTGTGATATATGGGGTTTTATGATAGAGGAAAGAGAAGTGAGTTGTGTATATAGGGTTATATGATAGAGGAGTAAGCTCTTGATTATAGGGTTATTTAGGGGGGAGAGGAGCTCTGTGATTTTATGGGTTTTATGATAGAGGAGGGGTGGCTCTGTGAAAAATTTGGGTTATTGATAGAGAGAAAGTGAGCCAGTTATATATAGGGTTATTATAGGGGGGGAGCTGAGTCTGTGATATATAGGTTTATATGATAGAGGAGAAAAGCTGAGTCGTGATAATGGGGTTATATGATAGAGGAGGGAGCTGAGCTCTGTTAATTTTGGGTTTATATGATAGAGGAGAGAAGCTGAGCTCTGATATTTTGAGTTGTATGATAGGGAGAGGGCTAAGCTCTGTGTATATGGGTTATTGATAGAGGAGAGGAGCTGAGTTTGTGATATATGGGGTTATATGATAGAGGAGGGGAGTGAGTTCTGTGTATATAGGGTTATTTGATGAGGAGGAGCTCTGTGATTATAGGGTTATATGATGAGGAGCTGAGCTCTGTGATATTTGGGTTATATGATAGGGAGAGGAGCTCTGTGATATATAGGGTTTATGATAGAGGTAGAAAAGCTGAGCTCTGTGATATATAGGGTTATATGATAGAGGGAGGAGCTGGTCTGTGTATATGGGGTTTATATGATAGAGGGAGAGAAGTGAGCTCTGTGAATTAGGGTTATTGAAGAGGAGGGAGCTGGCTCTGTGATTATAGGAATATATGTAAGGGGAGCTGAGCTCTGTGATATATAGGGTTAATGTTTGAAGAGGGGCAAAGCTCTGTGATATATAGGGTTTATGATAGAGGAGAGAAGCTGAGCTCTGTGTATATGGGGGTTTTATGATAGGGAGAAGAGCTGAGCTCTGTGATATATAGGGTTAATGATAGAGGAGAAGAGTGAGCTCTGGATTATGGGTTATATGATGGAGGGAGAGGAGCTGGTTAAGCACCTAATCCCTAAAAACCCTTTCCCTCAGCTTCTCTCCTCTATCACATGCTGCTCTCAGATAGGGCAGCAGAAACCACCTGACAGACTCACTTTAATCTGTAAAATCCATAAAGAATTGTGACAAATTGGTGTCAGACAGAAAATAATTAAACAACCTAATAATTAATCTGCTGGGCAGTGTTAAGCCCGGAATTTGGAGGGAGGGGGTCGCCCAGATCTCCTTTCACAAGAACTAATGGGGTGAACAGCATTTTCCTTTGTAAGTATAAATATTTATCCTCGGAATCATCTGCTGCTTCTCTATGAATGTAGAAGGGGATGAGGACTTCTTTTCCGCTAAGCAGTGGAAAATATAACGTGGATTTAATAGTCTCTGCACAAAATGACAAAATGTATAGGGAATACTGGGTTCGCCTTTGTAGTCCGTTTGCATTGGAGAAAATGGCATAAAGTCCATAATTTTAAAATTTCTACACTAGAAAAAGTTTTGTTGCATTGTCCGAGTCTCTAAAAATTAACGATGCAGATGTAATGGGGACCTATAACCTCTCCCGATAGGTCTGTTGTAGTAAATCCTTGTGTTCCCTATAAAACAACAATTCTGGAGCACCTTCTCTTATAACCTGGTGCTGTGCTTTTCCTGCTATTCCTCTTAGAAATAAATGACTGAATTTGTCAGATGGGTGTCAACAACTGGGGGTGTGTCCTTGTACACACTGTCATCGCCAATTGGACAATGTCAGACTGTGCAGGACACACCTCCAACTGGTAACACGCATCTGACACATTCAGTAATACACTTCCCCAATTGGTAACACCCATCTGACACATTCAGTAATACACTTCCCCTATTGGTAACACCCATCTGACACATTCAGTAATACACTTCCCCAATTGGTAACACCCATCTGACACATTCAGTAATACACTTCCCCTATTGGTAACACCCATCTGACACATTCAGTAATACACTTCCCCATTTGGTAACACCAATCTTACACAATCAGTAATACACTTCCCCATTTGGTAACACCCATATGACACATTCAGTAATACACTTCCCCATTTGGTAACACCAATCTTACACAATCAGTAATACACTTCCCCTATTGGTAACACCCATCTTACACATTCAGTAATACACTTCCCCTATTGGTAACACCCATCTGACACATTCAGTAATACACTTCCCCTATTGGTAACACCCATCTGACACATTCAGTAATACACTTCCCCTATTGGTAACACCCATCTGACACATTCAGTAATACACTTCCCCAGTTGTTAACACCCATCTGACACATTCAGTAATACACTTCCCCAATTGGTAACACCCATCTGACACATTCAGTAATACACTTCCCCTATTGGTAACACCCATCTGACACATTCAGTAATACACTTCCCCAATTGGTAACACCCATCTGACACATTCAGTAATACACTTCCCCTATTGGTAAAAACCCATCTGACACATTCAGTAATACACTTCCCCTATTGGTAACACCATCTGACACATTCAGAATACACTTTCCCCATTAGGGAACACCCATCTGACACATTCAGTAATACACTTCCCCTCTTGTTAACACCCATCTGACACATTCAGTAATACACTTCCCCAATTGGTAACACGCATCTGACACATTCAGTAATACACTTCCCCAATTGGTAACACGCATCTGACACATTCAGTTCATTTTTTAATACGAACTTCACCACTTCCCATTGGTAACACCCATCTGACACATTCAGCAATACACTTCCCTATTGGTAACACCCATCTGACAATTCAGTAATACACTTCCCCATTTGGTAAACCCCTCTACACATCAGTATACACTTCTCCTATTGGTAACACCCATCTGACACATTCAGTAATACACTTCCCCTATTGGTAACACCCATCTGACACATTCAGCAATACACTTCCCCTATTGGTAACACCCATCTGACACATTCAGTAATACACTTCCCCTATTGGTAACACCCATCTGACACATTCAGTAATACACTTCCCCTATTGGTAACACCCATCTTACACAGACAGTAATACACTTCCCCTATTGGTAACACCCATCTGACACATTCAGTAATACACTTCCCCTATTGGTAACACCCATCTTACACCTTCAGTAATACACTTCCCCTATTGGTAACACCCATCTGACACATTCAGTAATACACTTCCCCAGTTGTTAACACCCATCTGACACAATCCGTAATACACTTCCCCAATTGGTAACACCCATCTGACACATTCAGTAATACACTTCACCTATTGGTAACACCCATCTGACACATTCAGTAATACACTTCCCCAATTGGTAACACCCATCTGACACATCCAGTAATACACTTCTCCTATTGGTAACACCCATCTGACACATTCAGTAATACACTTCCCCTATTGGTAACATCCATCTGACACATTCAGCAATACACTTTCCCTATTGGTAACACCCATCTGACACATTCAGTAATACACTTCCCCTATTGGTAACACCCATCTGACACATTCAGTAATACACTTCCCCTATTGGTAACACTCATCTGACACATTCAGTAATACACTTCCCCAATTGGTAACACCCATCTGACACATTCAGCAATACACTTCCCCTATTGGTAACACCCATCTGACACATTCAGCAATACACTTCCCCAATTGGTAACACCCATCTGACACATCAGTAATACACTTCCCCCTATTGGTAAACACCCATCTGACACATTCAGTAATACACATTACCCCTATTCGTAAAACACTTCCCCCTTGAAAACATTCAGCCAATACACTTCCCCCAAATTTGGGAACACCCATCTGACACAATCCGTAATACACTACCCCACTTGGTAACACCCATCTGACACATTCAGTAATACACTTCCCCTATTGGTAACACCCATCTGACACATTCAGCAATACACTTCCCCTATGGGTAACACCTAGCTGATACATTGGTAAGAATTTTTAAGAGGAATAACAGGGAAACCACTCAACAATGATATAAAGGGATCTTCTCATCTTGCACACTGATGGTAGATCACTAAGTTATGCCAACAGTATGTGATAGCTATGGGTCCCAGCTTTGGAACCTGCACCCATGTGAGGGACGAGCCCCCCGAAAGAGTCAACTGAGAATGAAGAGCCAGTAACTTTTGGCCACTACTCTCCATTCTTTTCTATGTGAGTTCTGGGTACAACCATGCGGTGTACAGAGCTGTACTTGGAACTTCTGGTGGCCCGTTCCTGAGATAGGTTCAAGTCTCAGAGTTGGAGCCCACATCGTCCACACATTTATTGTGTTACTGATGTGCCACGATATTGGGAAATGAGATAACCCCTTTAATTCTGCATCGTTATGTAATAATTTCTCAGGGAATAATAGTGTTTACTAAAACAGACATATCAGATAACATAGGTCCTCTACTGCCCAAGCAATCATGCAGCTCAATATCTATGAGGGCTTGCCGGGCATCCTGGAGAAAAAGAGTCAAGCAAAATAAACCTTAGCTTAGCCTAGAATTGGAAACATAGTATATTAGTATTTATGGTGGGTCAGTGGTCCCATTGATGGTCACCATAGACAGCCTCTTCTGCCTACAGGAAACATGCACTTTGGTATAAGTGGAATATCTGAGAGGTCTAAAAAATTTTCATATGGAGTTCACCAGGATTCCAGTTATATATTTTTTGGACAGTACAATCGTCAATGGAAGTGCCCTTGGGTGGTGGATCACACCAATAAAGAGTGACCATGTAAAGATGGGGATGGAGATACCTTCCCAGATGATGTAACCAAGAGGTCTATTCATTGAAAGCCCTTCTAGGATGTTGTTTGCCTTCAACTTAAAAGTGTTTCAATTATCCGCCCTAAAGTATTCACAGTCACCATCTCGAATTTGAATCTAAACCTACTTGGTGTTTTTTCTGTACCGATAGTGCATGTGTTAACCTTCATGACCTCTAACCCATCCAAGATCTCTCGGGATCGTTCCTCTGTAGCTTATCTTGATCACAATCACCTTTTCTTATTCTCCTTCTCTTCTGCACCATTCACCACTTCCTTCACCTCCTCTCAGCTCTGAGTTTGTGGAGCGATTCAACCCCAATGTCCTGAAGGACTCCGCCCTCTCCACCCACAAGCCCATTGAGGTGAAGGGTCCTGGAGGCAAAGCCACAATCATTCACGCCCAATATAACACCCCAATCAGCATGTATTCCCAGGATGCCATTATGGATGCCATTGCTGGTCAAGCACAGGCCAGAGGCAGTGACCTCACGGGGTAAGCAATCTACGACACTTTCTTGCATGGATAATAAAGTAAGAATGGAAGTCACCTTCTTCACTAAAGTTCACAGATATGTGTTGTACTTTTGGGCTATCTAGATTTAAGTTATATATGGCATGTAATGGAGACATATCAAGCTATATGTTTCATATTATCTCATATATAACATTCATTTGCATTGCAAATTAAAGGGGTGCTCACCCGTTGATGGCCTATCCTACCCATAAGCCATCAAAGTATAATAACTGTGAGTCCCAACTTTGGAACTTGCACCTATCTGGCAAACAGGTCTGCAAAAGGTTTCTGTTCAGTATGGAGAGTAGGTCAGGCTTGCGCACTACTCTCCATTCTGTTCTATGGGAGTTCCAAGCACAGCTGACTAAACCGCTCGGCTGTACTCCGAACTCCCACAGAACAGAATGGAAAGTCGTGTACAAGCGCGACTGAACCTGCATTCTGTATGGAGACCTTCCATAAGAAAGGTGCAGGTCCCAGAGGTTCCACTTTTAAGGCATACCCTGTAGATATGCCATCAAAGTGTGAATGGGAATCCCCCTTTAAGTATATAGATGCCGAATGCATGATACCGGGTGTATTGCTGTATTTGTTTGACTAGAAAGAATCTTCTGCAACATGGATAAGAAATATATAGAAGTTTTCCAAAATTCTAGGGAAAAGAAACCGAAGTATCTACAGATTGTGTACACATAGAGCCCAGAGCACAGCTTGATAACACAGCCGAGCTGAGTTTGTCAGAAACAACTGATTTGACATAGTACAATGTAGGATGTGTCCAAAAGATTGAGGAATTGCACCTCTGCTACACTTCTGCAAGAACACACTCAATTTCACATCATGTCAGTGGATACATTTACTACATTGTAATTGGAGATCTTGTCAAAATCAGAGAGACCCAGGATGTTAATGACCTTAGCTGCTAAAATCCCTGAACAGTCCAAATTCATTCATTAAAGACTCATTAAACATTAAAGGGGTGATCTCACTACAAGGATTGCTGCTTTTTATGTTAAAGATCTTGCAAAAACAAATAACTTTGCAATATGTGTCCATTAACAGTGTCCTACCTATTCCTAGATATCCCCTCTTATATGGGCTGCATCAGCTCCTCAGGTCACTATAGCTACAGACCTGTTCTATCTCTCCTGATACGCTGCCAGCACTGGTTGCTATAGCTACAGACCTGTTCCATCTCTGCTGATAGGCTGCCAGCACTGATTGCTACAGCTACAGACCTGTTCTATCTCTCCTGATAGGCTGACAGCACTGGTTGCTATAGCTACAGACCTGTTCAATCTCTCCTGATAGGCTGCCAGCACTGGTTGCTATAGCTACAGACCTGTTCAATCTCTCCTGATAGGCTGCCAGCACTGGTCGCTATAGCTACAGACCTGGCTTCTACTGCAGCCTAGTAGAAGCCAGTAAACACGCCCCTGAATTCAAAATGAAACCAAGAAAACAGGACTGAGGTGAGACGAATCAATGTAGTGAGACAACCCCTTTAAGTCACGACAATGACTCACTTTTTAAAAATATATGACTTAAAAGTGTCCTCTGGTTTAGTAGACTCATTTTTATATAACCTACTAGATAATTCTTAGAGGGTTCCTTTATTCAGGATCCTCATCTCTTAACTAGAATGAAAATTGATTATAAAGAGAGTCTCTCGCTCTGGAGGACTTGTCCAGTCCTGCACTATGTGTACGGCCTATTGATTGGAATCTGGAGTGGGATAATATTGTATTTCACCAGTGGTGGCGCTGCAGAGACATGATATGCTCACTGCCAGAATATATCCACAAATCACAGCTAACTGGTTGGAGTCTAAACAAGGGGGACTCAATATGATAAACTTCTAACAAGTAGTGTTTTCGCAAAGCGGAGAAACCCTTTAAGTCATATAGTGTGACCTAAACTCCATGACATCGTTGAGAGGTTGCTAATAGTCTAGCCTGGGCTTTGATGGTTTTGACACAGATACCTCATGCATGCCCCCCTGACATGACTATTTTAGGAAAGGGAAGATCTCTCCTTAGGGAGAGCGCCTATATAGGCGTGTGGAGATTCGAAATTGCCTTTTGCACTCCACAAAGCATCTGCATATCACAAGGCATTATGGGAAAGGAGCCGAGAGATCTTTTTCTGAGCCACTCATTGCCTCCCACTCAGCCAAGCCAGCATTGCTCTGCTCTGTACTGACGAGGGGCAAACACCCCGAAACGGCTGTCCACAGATGGGTAATGCTGGCTTGGCTAAATATCCCTTTTGCTTTCCAAAGACCCAGTGGGTCAAAAGCAAATTGAGGATTTGTTACATCCAACAGAGGACGCTTGAGCTTCTCAGCTCCTTTCCCATGATGCCTTGTGATATTTTAGGAAATACATGTATTTTTCTCATTTCGGAGCATCTTGTGCCACTTCTATTATTCTTCATGGACATGTATGAATTGACGACTGGTTTTGCCATTATACTTGTCCCAAGGGTGTGTCCTTACATTCCCCATTACTGTCAGCATCGACTGGACAATGTGCCATGCCCCAATGGCAAAAGTAAGGCTAATACCCAGTTGTCCAGGTATCGATACATATCCAAGAAGAATAACAGAGGAATGGGGCAAGACGATACTTCATGGGGAATATAAAAATGTACTAAAATAGACAAGAGAGACTAATAAAACAGACGTAGTAGAGTTAAGCTTGACGGGGAGAGCAAGGCTTTCTGTATTATGTAGTCTTAGATAACAAACACATTCCATAGAAGGGGGGGAAATCTCTCTCCTTGGGGAGAGCCACCAATAAATTGGTCAGTTTGAGGATTTACTCGCCTTTCAGACCTCACTGACTGTTTTGCATAAAAAAATTCCAATGAAAAGCATTTGCCTCCCACCCAGCCAGCCAATATCGCTCTGCTCTACACTGATGAGGGGCAAAACCCCGAAACAGCTGTATGTAGATGAGTGATACTAGCTTGGCTAATATCCCTTTTTCTTCTTAAAGATTTAGTGAATCAGAAGCAAATTGAGGATCTGTTACATCCAATAGAGGGCGCATGAGCTTCCCAGCTCCTTTCCCATAATGCCCTGTGAAATTAAAAGCATTGAAAAATTTGAGATGACTTCCTGCGCTGTGATATCACGGTGCATTATCTGTCAAGTTCATCTTTGCTACACCTGTTATTTCACATACAAAAGCATCGACCCTATAAACATGAAAAACCTGCACCCTCCTCACAGATATCCGGCACCCACGTGCTTGGTCTATACACAATCTTTTCCCTAGAATTGCTAATGGTCTTTCGGTTGCAGATTTTACCTTCTGTTTTACTTCTAGGAAAGCTACAGGTAAATACAAGTCAGATTGTAATTGTTTTATACCAAGAATAACTTTTTCCCCCCCATGAATCCTGACCGGTATAGTTCCAGCTGTAACCTATGGATGCCGTGCATGATAAACGATACGCTACCGAACCTGAGCTGAATCCACAGACTTAAGAGGTTGCATAACATGGTTAAAATTCCTTACATTGTTGTATTCGTAATACCAACCAAATAACAGTGACACAGCAAAGATTTGTCACGATAGGGTGGACAAAAGTAGCTAATCTCTGCCCTCAAGTGGCCACCGAAGACTACAACCAGAGGAAGTCCAACGATACTTTGTATCATAACAGTGTAAATGTTTCTGGGGCCAAGAAACCAGTTACCTAATGTGACAGAAAGTATAGGAGGGGCCACAGAGTATTATTTGTGAGGGGCAATTAAGAATTTTTGTCTCTTAGAATATTGGATGAGGATGTCTAGGGCTATGTTCACACCTATCGGAAAATCCAATGTGTAATCTCCAGCAGAAATCCAAGGCCAGATCTCAGATTTCTCCCAAGCATTTAAACATTACCTTGAACTCGGATTTGGACAAGGGTTTGCCCCATTTCAATCAGGCTAGCCCCGATGACTTCTGCAGGAGCGGAGACCAAGGAGGATTCAGAGGCGGCATTCACCTTTGATTTGGACAAGGGTTAGCCCCATTTCAATGAGGGTAGCTCGTGTTACTCCTGCAGGAGCGGAAACCGTGGCAGATTCAGAGGCGGTATCCAGCTATGATTTGGACAAGGCTTAGCCCCATTTCAATGAGGGTAGCTCGTGTTACTCCTGCAGGAACGGAAACCGAGATGGATCTGTGCCAAAGAATGGACATGGTCTATCCTTTTTATCATGCAATACAAATTTGGAAAATCCGCTTAGTGTGAATTACAGCATGGACTGCCTATTCACATGAATGGGAGTTGAATTACATGAGGATTATAGCAAAAACCATTCAATGAAATAATTCATTAAAAAAGTGTCATGTGAACAAAGTCCAATGATAACTTGATGGATTTTAACTAGGAATTTGATGCAGATTACACATCAGATTCTTCATTATGGCCAGATGTTTGAATTGTCACTCGGGGCAGATATTCCATTCTTTTGAGCAGATCCATGTCAGATTCTATTTCCAGCAGGAGGAATGCAGGTTAGACCCATTAAAATGTGGCCAAATCAGAAAATCCAACATGTATTCCTTGGCAGAAATCCAAGGTGATATCTTGAATTGCTGTCGGGGATTTTTACTTGACATTTGACTTCAATTTGTATGTGGGTTAGCCTTACTTCAATGGGTAGTGGAAAGAGGATCTGCTCCAAAGAATGGAGATGGGGCCAACCGCCATCTAAGTCAGAGGCGAAGTGCAGGTTAGCTTCACTGAGATGAGGCCAACCCCCATCTAAGGCAGTGCGAAGCGCAGGTTAGCCTCATTGAAATGGGGCCAACCTCCATCTAAGTCAAAGGCGAATCAGGTTAGCTCACTAATGGCCACCCCCATCTAAGCAGTGCAAGCCAGTTACCTCATTGAAATGGGGCCAACCTCCATCTAAGTCAAAGGCAAATACCACCTCTATAATATCTTCAGTAGAAATACAAGGTGTCGTCTCGGATTTCTGCCCAGGACAACACTTAGGGGGACATGCATGAAAACTGTCTAGGTCTAAGACTTTCTTTGTTGCCTACAGCAACCTATCAGAGCGCCTCTCTCATTTTTCCAGAGCACTATATGAAATGGGCACTCCGATTGGCTTCTATGGGCAACAAAGAAAGTCTTAGACCAAGACGGCTTTCATACATGTGGCCCTTAAAATTTTTCTGATTGGAGAAGTCCGACGTGTCCATACCTTTAACCAAATTATAACTGCAGTACCCTATGTCAAGTCCAGGATCAAAAATAGTCCAACAATTTTAGTCCGTAGTATCATGCCGACGGGGCACTCATAAAATATACCCTTTAGAGCCACTTAAATAGGGCCCTCAAGCTGAATATGCAAAAAGCTAAGTAAAATGATAGTGTAAACAAATCCCACATCTACAGTAAAGTGAGTGCAGATGCAGAAATAGGTACAGATCCTGTGTCAGGGAAATACCGTCTAGAAGACACATTTGGTGTCTGGAAGGAGGAGGTTGTAGACTAGAGCCGACCAGTTTCAAAATGCTGCAGATGCCTCCTGACTTGGTTCGATAAGTCATCGCAGTGTGGTCTGCAGCAGTTCCATATGCAGTGACTGTAAATGGTCCGTGTTCATGTCTTGTGTAACTACATCTTACTGACTCAATTTCCATCACGCCAGACTAAACAGAGTAGATTAATCCCAGCCTCTCTTGGATGAGCGCGTTGCTTGTGTATATATCTGTAATAATTTATCCTATCAGCTCATTTGAGCAGGAAACACATCAGTTCACGACGCCTGGATAAAAGACAAGATTCTGTGCCCATTCAAGAAAAATTAGACATTTCTTGCTAATCTAAGCCCCAGGTGGTTTGCGGTTTCAACATATTTCCAATGGTTATATCATAAAACAGGACTTATGTAGTCACCATATGGGTGTAGCTATAGTCATAGTGGGTGAAATGGGGCCCAGTGGTCGAGGGCCCTGACTCTAGTACAGAGCATTCTACCTCTTTGTAGTTGGTGGCTTTCTGCTCTCCAGCTCTACTATTACGTTCCGCTGATATATGGAGGTATGATTTATAAATTTATTTTTTATACATATACTGCTAGTTTTAGTTGATTGTCATTAGGTGGTGAGGTCTCATTTTGTTATGGGGTCATATGAATTCTAGTTAAGATGGATTAACTGAACTCAGAAACCCCTTTCCATAGGCTATGTTAAAAGGGTTCTCTAGTTTGGAAATCCAATTTTCATATAACCTATTATAAAACTTCATAGAGACGGGTCCTCTTTTCAGGATGATCACCGTATAGGCAGAGTTTAGAGCAATTTCAGTGTCTCTTGCTCTGGAGGGTCTGTCCGGCATTCGAGAAGACAATAGAATTCTATAGGCACGGTGTAGTGCCTAATCTCCCTTGTGGTGGCGCCGTACAAATTATAAACTTTAATTTCCCCCTTAATTACAGCTTAGTGCTGGGGAGTCCCAGCACAGGGACACTTAGGGGGACATGTGTGAAAACGGTCTTGGTCTAGGACTTTGTAGCCCAATAGCAACCAATCAGAGCGCCCCTTTCATTCTTTCAAAGCACTAAATGAAATGTAAGGGGAACTCTGATTGGTTTCTATGGGTTTCATTCTTTCAAAGCACTAGATGAAATGTAAGGGAATTGATGGTTTCATGGGTTCATTCTTCAAACACTAGATGAAATTAAGGTGAATCTTTTGGTTTCTTGCAACAAAGAAAGTCTTAGACCAAGACAGTTTTCATACACGTGGCCCAAAGTGATCAAGTTATGTTCCAAGCCCCTTTTCACAAGGGCAAATTGTCACCCCTTAATTCATTTGGACATCAAGGCTGGTTATATGAGCCAAAGCAGAGATGCTCTAACAAGCAGCAGGACCTGGTCCAGCCGTGCATTACAAGGCCAGCCATTCATTTCAAAGGCCACATGTAATTTTAGGCTTCCCTTAAAGTTGTTTCTACTGGGATCATGACCAATGTAGACTAGAAATTGTCAGACTAGTATTGCTCAAATCAGTACCTGATCGGTTTGACCCTAATTAAACAAAAAAAAAAAATGGGTTCTGAACATCCTGAATTTGAATTTTTTGGTTCTAACTACTCTTAAAAATTCATAGAAAAATAGGACTTAAAATCACTGAAAGTAAAAAGTCATACTTACTGCTATAGCGGTGGGTCAAAATAGCCTATAGATAAGTCATAAATGTCTAAGATGGGTTGGAGATGGGTTCCAATACAGGTGGAAGTTGAGTCAATAATACACAAGCACAGCACAAAATAGCTTCACACACATTTTGAACAACCAGCGTCAAGTACACCTCCGAATTAGAGTTACACCCAGTAAAGTATATAGAATGGGAACACCTGGACTTGCACCTATAGGAACGGGCACATCGTTCGGCAATACTCACAGCTCCTATAGAAAAGAATGGAAAATAGCAAGGAAGCGTGCACAGATTTTCAAGGGATTATGCTTATTACAGGTGGAACCCGCACTTATCAGGCACTTATGACATATCCTATGAATATGTCATAAACGTCTACAATAGGGAAACCATCTAAATATTTTGAGGGTTGGAGATCAACCCCAGTTCGGGTGGGAGTCAATAATGCACAAAGTGTGGAATAGTTTTACTCACATTTTGGATAACCAACAACATGTACACAGCCTTATTACAGAGTTATAGCCATATTAAAGTATGTGGAATGGGAACACCTGGGACCCCCATCTATCAGAACAGGAACATCGTTTGGCCATACTCGCAACTCTTATAGAAAAGATTGGAAAGTAGCAAGCAGGCAAGACCTACTCTCCATTCTGCACTGAATTTTGAGGGTTGGTTTTCGAGATCCCTTAGGTGGCACCCTTATGACATATCCTATCCTTATGCCATAAACTTTTAAGATGGAGAAACTCTTATGTTGAGGGTTGGAAAACAACGCCAATTCAGTTGGAAGTTGAGTCAATAATACACAAGCCTAATGTTGAATAGTTTCAGTCACATTTTGAACAACCAGCACCATGTAAACAGCCCAATGACAGAGTAACAACCATAGCAAAGTATGGACATAGCCGCTGTCTGCAGTTCCCCACCAATGTCTACAATGCTTATGCCTGTCAAGGTCATCAACTTTGTAAATTGTCATTTTGCAGTGTTGTTCCATTTGCAGTAACTTCTCATACCTCTGTGTTTGCTGTATTTTGTCTCATTCATTGCTTAAATTAATGCTGGGGAGAAATTTGTTGAGTTACATAGGTGAAAAAAAAAACAGTTCCAGGTCCATGACGGTCAATGTCGAAGAAAAGAAGGATATTAGGGGTCAGACATGAGTTAGGTCTTCTCGGTAGATACAAGAATGATGATATATCTACGTTCATGATGGACTGTACGACTAAATATTAATCTTTAACACAGCTAGTAAACCATTGCTTTTCCTTACCTACTAGTTTTCGAGTTGAGTGCATTAGTGTTTTTAATGCATATTGACTTCTAAAACTAGCAGTCGAGTCGATGACTTGACCGACTTACTCTGTGCTTTAGGTTCTCTATCACTACATCGTAGCTGTTCCAGCTTGTTGGACCCTTTTCCTTGTGTACTTAAGACCATGTGTTCCAAATTTGACATGTTAATGATGCTTATGTTTTCCTTTACTGACTATATTCTTCTTTTTTTCCCCTCTTTATCCATTCTTTCCTCATTAACTTACTTCTCATACTAACTTCACTCTGTTGTGCCCTTCACATCACCATAATGATGGCTACCAAACCTCAATGCACTGGTCCGTTGGGTTTGGTCGTATCAATCACAGTGCTCCTGAAACGGCCCAGCCGTAAGTAGACATTTTTTCACTTCCTCCTACAAAAAGGTTAGGTTTATTCCTCTTAGGTGGATATTCATCATGTTTTTTACCCTCCACAGGGATGTTTATGGACTACAAAGTCATTCTAAGTATTCCTGCAACGCTACCTCAATATTTTTGCAGCTCGTCTCCAAGTCATTGTCCGGTTAGATGTTCAGATTATAGTTGAACGTAGTTGAGATAAAGTAGAAAAATCAACTAGACTTTAAGGGCCACATGTATGAAACTGTTTAGGTCTAAAACTCACTCTTTTGCCCATAGTAACCTATGGGCAAAAAGTGAGTTTTAGACCTAAACAGGTTCATACATGTGGCCCTAAATGCAACAACTAAAACTCCCTCCCAAGAGCCCTGTGCACTCATTATAGGAAGCCTATCCTTGTGGTAGATTTCCTATAATGTTGACTTTTTCTCATCATGGTTGATAGTCTTACAGTCATCTTATGAGAACAAAGTTGAATTGTAAACGGTTTTGGGGTCATTTTTGTTCAGGCATGTAGGAAAATCTCTTTCTGAAGTGGCAACAAGCGGATCTCAGTGAATAGGTAGATTCTGCACTTGCGCAGCTCTCCCCCAGTCATCTCTATGGGAGTTCCAACTATACCCGAGTACACACGGCTGGTAATTTTTAGATCTGCCATAAAAAATAATGGGGGGTGGTGCTGCGCAAGCATGACCATCTGCACAATTGTGACCATCAGCGCATGCGCGGCCTCAGAGAGGTATTTTGCTTCATGGCAAGACCCCTTGAAAACATTTAAGTGTATATTCATCCATTTTTTTTTCCAAAATCTGGCAAGGTCATCTGAATTTATTGATCTGGCCATTATAGGACTACATTCACTTGTAGACCCTCTCACACATGCTTGCTTTAGCCTGTATGTGGCTGTCATATGTCTAAATACTGTTCTGCCTCTACCATCTGTGCTTTCTCTCATACACATACCTTACAGACAAGGTTTAACAGTCATAAAGTATTAAGACTATAAAGATATATTTTTATGATGGGGAGGGTGGGGAGGAGCACAGTATATTTAGTGATGTGTATCCATGTAATGTTTTGCTAGTTACTAGCCTTACGGAGGTATATGCTCTCAGTAGCATCACTAGGATCTACTTACATTTTATACTTAGTAGCTACCCAATTTAGCCAGGGTAGAGAATTAGACCCTCAGCTTCCTAAAATTTTTCTTTAAAAAAATACTAAAAAAAAGGTTTCTTGCAAATGTAAGGAGTTTAACATATTGTCTTCAAAGAGTGTTCCCACCTCAGACATGTACAGTATATTCATATATGTATGATAGGTACAAATCCCGTTTTTGAGACTTGCATTTATCTCAAGAACCGTTTGACTGTACTTGGAGCTCCCATTAAATAGAACAGAGTAGCTGTGCCATCCCAGCCACTTCTCCGTTCTAAATGGGAGATTTGGGGTCCATGTTCTCATGGTGGAGGGACCCAAACATACCAGACACTTTTGGCATATCCTATGTACCTATGCAATGTACCATAAATATCTGAGATAGAAAAACCCACTTAGGGTCCTTTTATATGGGTCGGTGATTGAGCAAATCGATGTTCCTCCAAACACTCACTTGCAGTCCATTCCCAACCATCAGCCAGTAAATGAGTTAACGCATGTTAAAAATTTTTATCCCTAATCCAAATTTTTTACTCCGTCTGTAGCTATAACCTTAAAATGGGATTAAAGAGAGAGTAAGGGTTTTTAGGCCTTTCTAGGGTTGACTTATGTCTCTATGGAAATTACAGATCCAGCCGTGTTGTCGCTCTGACTTCACTTGTGCTTTGACATCACATTAGGCTAGCCTAACGTTCTGTAGGATCAGAAGAGACATCAAGGCAGAAGTGTCATCGGACCCAGAAGCACCATGGAGAGATAAGTTAAAGCGGCGCTCCCATCATAGACTTTCGTAGCATACAGAAAGGATATGCCATGAAAGTCTAACACGAGTGGGATCCAACTCTGGGACTGCACTTATCTAGGGAATGAGCCCCTCAAAATGTAGAATAGGTAATGCTTGTTCACGACTCTCCATATTGTTCTATAGGAGTTCCCAGCACTGGTGAGCTGTATGTTAAGCTATACTGGGAACTCCAATAGCACAAAATAGTCATGCACAAGCATGGTAACCACATTTGAGACCTGCACTTATCAGACTTTGATGACACATCCTAGTGATATGCCATTAAAGTCTATGGTGGGAATATCCTTTCAACTCTAAAAATGCCTTAAAATCCTATACATCAGCATAGTGTTATAGTTATGGTTAAAGACTATTTTTGGCGATTTACTCCACGTTTTGAATGATTTTTGTACACAAACCTGAAATAGTAGAAAGTATTGTTCATAATCAGCGCTCTTTATGGGCAACTCTGACCTTCCTAGCCATCGATTGTTACCAACTTGACCACAGACCAGCAAAACTTGTGTAACCCAATTTAACAGATACAGTAGTATAGTCTAGGTTCACCCAAAACAAATGCTTTTTATTTGCAAATGCTTATTTAGAAATCTATTACCTAGTTTCTGAAAAGTGTTAAACTTGCCACAATCGCATTTTATGCCTAAAAGTGATATCGGTCCATATAGGTTCTAAACTAACTGCTTGGTAGAATTAACAGGGTACAAAAGTCTATCGTGACGTCCCAATGAATTGAGCAGTCAACGTCCATCAGGAAAAACTTTAGTCTGAATCGAATTGAGATTAATGACATTTTTATATATTTTACAAGCTCATGCCAGGACCAACCTGCTCCGGGTAAAGTACATTTGCCGAAACTATGCAATGTTAAATACCAATCATGTGACAATATATATACCAAGAACCAACAGTCAATGTTTTATGATGCTTTTTGTTATGTTGATGACACCATCAAACCTTTGTATTAAGTAGATTCAAGCCATAGTACATATTTTAGAAATTTATGACAACATGTTCAGCAATATGGCTTATACTATGATACAGTTACAGGTTTGATTGTGTGATTGATTTTTTGGTCGATTATTATGTTGTATGCAGATACTGTGTTATAAAAGGCAATGCAAACAAAGGCTTCTTACATTTACTAATACAACAGGGTGCACAGATATTTCGTCATGCAACTGTTTCTAATTTGGACACACAACACTTGCTTGACTATAGCTTTGTGTAATCCCCAGGTAATTCATATAAAATTCATGGTCATACAGGGGCTATCCAAGATCATCTGATTTTTTTTTCCAGGAATAGCACCACTCTTGTAAAAGGCTGTGCTTGGTATCTCAGCTTGAGTTACTGGTCTTCTGCCGCAAGCTCATGGCAGCCATAAGTATTTTCAGATCCCTATACATGTGTTCCTCCCACCACCTCACCCATTACCAGTTCCTGTATTGCACCAGATCAGTGGGCACTAATCTATACATAATTTAATAAAAATTTGATCAATGCCTCTAACAGGAGTGCTGCCAATATTGCCCTGATGGCGCCCTTGGCAATACTTGACATATGAGGACCATAGACAAGAGTGGCAATATTTTTGGGGAAGAAAACAGACCCTTTTTTAGGTCTGGACACCTCCTATAATTTTTACAACCTTTGTTTGCATTCTTTAGGCCAGGTTGACACAGAGAATTAGTCACTGTATTCATCATCATCAGATGTGCAATATTAGTCACTGTAATTCATAAAATTACCTACTCACTCAATGTAGATTTCCACTGTTTACATTTCTGGACATTTTAGAACATTTTTAAATTTTAAAAAATGGCAACAAGCTTTTGTGTAAATTGATTTTACATAAATTTTTTCAAACTAATTTTAGTGTGAAAAAATTAAAGAAAAAACCTTATGTAAAGTTGTATGCTTATTTATCACACATAAGTACAATATGTTTTTTGTTTAGGAATGGTTCTAGAATTGTTCCTAGTCCTACAAGTATTGTGAACCTGGCCTAAATAAATGCCTCAAATCAGCAAAGCTTTTGTATAGCGAATACAGACCTTTGGCAAGCTCTTGCACTTACATCTTGGCAGATATATCAAAATAATATTTTTCGAGTGGGCTGATTATAGTCTATGTGAAAGTTGCGTTTATGATGCTATATAGTGTAGCTACTCTCAATACAATACTGATTACAATGTTCACAAAACATATATAGCCCTGAGTAGTGTTTCACTTCTTGTGCAACCAATAAACAGCCCTTTTTTTGGAGAAAGGGAACAGGAAGTATATCCCATCAATGAAAAATACACTTACTTTTTCCTGTCATGGTTTCATGACTTTCCCATGATCGCTAGTAAAATTCAAGTCAGGTGAAATTGTCCCAACCCGGCCCGGACGTGTAAGACTAGTCACAACCTAGTAATAGTAAAACCTTTATTGGTAGCTAGATACAATTGCAATGACTAAAAAAACAAGTTGACAAAACTGGTTAACAGTTTTGTCTGGCTAAAATAATGTTCCCATTTTGGACCTTAGTCTATTACACTGATGGACAAGGCATGGTCATACATTACAAGGACTGACCATTTAGGTCAATGGGAGCTGTGCAATGCCCTGTTTCCCCCATATTACAGGGAAATGGAACATCTATAGTTGCCCTCCATAGAGCAGCAGTGGGACACTTAAGGCAACATGTATGAATTCTGGCGCTGATAGACCAGTTCTAAATCACTGGAATGCGCCAGAAGTGCCAGAATGTAAGAACCTGTTCTTCTGCAGGTCATACATACAGAGCAGTGTAGAGCCAATACCACAAGTCTGATTCAGGCACCACCTTTACCCTGGTCTGGCTGTTCTTCTGCAGGTCATACATACAGGACAGTGTAGAGCCAATACCACAAGTCTGGCTCAGGCACCACCTTTACCCTGGTCTGGCTGTTCTTCTGCAGGTCATACATACAGGACCGTGAAGAGACAATAACACAAGTCTGCTCAGGCACCACCTTTACCCTGGTCTGTTCTTCTGCAGGTCATACATACAGGGCAGTATAGAGCCAATACCACAAGTCTGGCTCAGGCACCACCTTTACCCTGGTCTGTTCTTCTGCAGGTCATACATACAGGGCAGTATAGAGCCAATACCACAAGTCTGGCTCAGGCACCACCTTTACCCTGGTCTGACTGTTCTTCTGCAGATCATACATACAGGGCAGTGTAGAGCCAATACCACAAGTCTGGATCAGGCACCACCTTTACCCTGGTCTGGCTGTTCTTCTGCAGGTCATACATACAAGGCAGAGTAGAGCCAATACCACCAGTCTGGCTCAGGCACCACCTTTACCCTGGTCTGGCTGTTCTTCTGCAGGTCATACATAGAGAGGAGCCCAAGTGGTGACAGGGCCAATACACACAAGAGTCCTTGGCTCAGGCACCTCCTTTACCCTGGTCTGGCTGTTCTTCTGCAGGTCATACATACAGGGCAGTGTAGAGCCAATACCACAAGTCTGGCTCAGGCACCTCCTTTAAACTGGTCTGGCTGTTCTTCTGCAGGTCCTACATACAGGGCAGTGTAGAGCCAATAACACACATCTGGCTCAGGCACCACCTTTAAACTGGTCTGGCTGTTCTTCTGCAGGTCATACATACCGGCGCAGTGTAGAGCCAATAACACAAGTCTGGCTCAGGTACCACCTTTACCCTGGTCTGGCTGTTCTTCTGCAGGTCATAGATAGAGGGCAGTGTAGACCCAATACCACAAGTCTGGCTCAGGCCCCACCTTTACCCTGGTCTGGCTGTTCTTCTGCAGGTCATACATACAGGACAGTGTACAGCCAATAACACAAGCCTGTCTCAGGCACCACCTTTACCCTTGTCTGGCTGTTCTTCTGCAGGTCATACATACAGGGCAGTGTAGAGCCAATACCACAAGTCTGGCTCAGGCACCACCTTTACCCTGGTCTGGCTGTTCTTCTGCAGGTCATACATACAGGGCAGTGTAGAGCCAATAACACAAGTCTGGCTCAGGAACCATCTTTACCCTGGTCTGGCTGTTCTTCTGCAGGTCATACATACAAGGCAGAGTAGAGCCAATACCACCAGTCTGGCTCAGGCACCACCTTTACCCTGGTCTGGCTGTTCTTCTGCAGGTCATATATACAGAGCAGTGTAGAGCCAATATGACATATCTGGCTCAGGCACCACCTTTACCCTGGTCTGTTTTTCTGCAGGTCATACATACAGGGCAGTGTAGAGCCAATACCACAAGTCTGGCTCAGGCACCACCTTTACCCTGGTCTGTTCTTCTGCAGGTCATACATACAGGGCAGTGTAGAGCCAATACCACAAGTCTGGCTCAGGCACCACCTTTACCCTGGTCTGGCTGTTCTTCTGCAGGTCATACATACAGGGCAGTATAGAGCCAATACCACAAGTCTGGCTCAGGCACCACCTTTACCCTGGTCTGGCTGTTCTAACTATTCTGCGCCAAAGTTTAGGTGTCAAAAAATGATAAATGTGTCTACTTCTACTAATGTGGTGCGACAACCCCCCAGAACGCCCCAAAACTTTGGCGTGCTATAAAGTGTCTTTGGCGCGTTACCGAGGCATGCCAAAGTTTGGAGTGCGCCTGTTCATACATCTATAGAACTGGTCTACTACAGCTTTTTGAGGCCAGAATTCTGCCGCAACCAATTCATACATGTCACCCCTTGAGAACATATCTCCAAAGAACCCATCTAATAAAATAGGATTATCCAAAGTGGACATCTGCTTTAAGTTTAAACCAGAAGCTAGAACGTAATGACGGCTAAAATAAGTTGAGCACATTACACATAAAAATAACCATATAGTCTACTATTTTATTTTGACGTCAAATAGAAAGCATTATAAAACCTTGTTTACTTATCTTAGTGTTTTTTATCAGATCACTCCTATCTCAACAATCTCTATCCATTCACTGCTGTCACAAAGACAGAAGGGAATCTAAATTAATGTCCACATTTACACTAGATGTATTTAAGATAATTACTGTCCCTGTCTAGTTCAACCTGGATGTCCCAAATGCCAATTTTTTTACTCTGGTCCTTGTCTTAATCATAAGTGTAACCTTAGCCCTAGATTAGGGATAGGGTTCTTAGACATATTTAGAGTTAAAGGGGTTATCTCACTATACACATTGGTCAACAGCACTTTCTGGCTTGGGCCAACATCTACACAAAGCAGTGATATTAAGTAAAACATCAGATTCATTCAGCCATGTTTTCTAAGTGCAAGGCTTGCCTATGACCTCTGTGAAAAATGCTAGAGATCCCCAAGAGGGGAACAGGTGCAAATATTTTATGGTTATATTTTTGAAACCTAATCACTCACTTTTTCTCCCAGAAATACTTCCACGTAAAGTGGACTTATGAGTTTCTTGTAGCAAATCTTCAACTCCCCTCTTTCTACATTGCAGTAACCTGCCAGTTAAAGATCCTCATGTAGACATTGCTTCTCCAATATATCAGGCTGTGCTTAAAAATCAGGGCAAAAGCGAACACGAGATTGATGAATGGGCACGTCGTGCTGCCAACCTGCAGTCCAAGTCATTCCGTGTCCTTGCGCAGTTGACAGGAACAGAATACAGTGAGTTGATTGCAATTTTAAGTTAATATGCGATATTTTATTACTATTGGAGTGTTTTCTTCATTACTATATATTATTGGAGCAAATGGTGTACATGAGACTGGTCAGTCATACAGAAACTAAAACGTGTTTTCCCTTAAGGCAGGAGTGTCAAACTCATTTTCAACGAGGGCCACGTGAGCTTTACATTTGCATAGGTGCACCACATGGTCCATTACAGGGGTGTTCCCGCCATAGAGTTCGATGGCATATCAATAGAATACACCACCAAAGTCTGATAGGTGCAGGTTGCCATAGGTAGGACCAGCGCTGATTTCGGAAACGGGCCCCTAAGTCTCAGAATGGAGAGCCGATCAAGCTTACACATGACTCTATTCTGTTCTTTAGGAGTTCTCAGAATGGAGAGCTGGTTAAGCTTACACATGACTCTATTCTGTTCTTTCGGAGTTCCGGGTATAGCTGAACACCCTGCTCCTTTTTACTGGGAACGCCCATAGAACAGAGTGGAGAGTGGTGTGCAATTGTGACCGGTTCTCCATTCTGAGCTGAACCTTCTAGGGGCCAGTTACAGAGATGGGACTCGCACCTAAAAAAATTTTTTAGATGTCCTAGCAATATGCCATCAAAATCTTTGGTGGGAACACCCATGTAAAGGCCAAGATGTCCTTTGTATAATAGCCAGCCCTTTCCATCTGTTTGACACCAAGCTTCCTAGGGCACTTGGGTAAGGCAGTCAGAGTTGTGCCATGGAATGGAGGTGATCACCAAAGCTCCAAATCTAAGATGATGTCCCCTACCTGTGCTAGTGCTGCTACATCTGTAAAGCACTGGCTGCATCCTAGAGAAACTGGAGAACAGGTCATTGTCCATCACTGCCTGCAGTGTTTAAACTATAAAATGACACGGCGGGCTGTATTTGAAGAGTTTGACACATATGTCTTAAGGGCGATTAAGTCAGAAGTTAGAGTCTCATTATGTAGGTTATCTGGATTATTGGCTCAAAAACAAATATAATGGATACTGGTTTACAAAAGTAGAAAATACTCATAATGAGAATATTTAGATATTATAAAGAGTTCTCTAAAGTTTAAGCCTAAAGTATAGCATAGAGGCTCTATGGCACCACAATTCCCATAAGTGACTGTGTGGTGCCATATGATGCTCCATCGGATTCTGCATGAACAAAGCTATTCTCTACTAGAAGGAATTCTTCCATTGAAGAAAAGATTCATACATACATTATGTGATGAAGCATGCCACCATAAAGTCAGAGACAATGGAGTATGCCACCATAAAGTCAGAGACAATGGAGTATGCCACCATAAAGTTGTGAGCAACGGAGCATGCCACTATAATATATAATTGGGGAGCAAGGGAGCATGTTGCCATTAAGATAAAAACATATAAAAGGCCCTATAGATACTTATAGATTCTCCATCATAGGTCCCTACAAAACAGATCCATAATTGGCCATTGTCCATAAAGCCCAAGACTTAAGTCTACAACATGCTAAGTGGCTTTGGCAACACACACTTGATATTCTGATAAGTCAACGTTTTAGGACAATTTTGTAAAAAATATAGATAATTTTTTTCTGTTTTTCCTACATATTCTTAGAATTACTTTTCTTTTACTTCTCTTGCAGTGCAAGATCCTGATGAAGATGCCCTGAGAAGAGCAAGGTAGGCAACTAGCAGCAGAACCATGCGGCCATCTTAATAGATAACAAAATGCCTAAAGCTCTTAAGCAGAATTAATCAACAAAAAAAGTAAACCAGATTTAACATGAACGTTAATCTGCTATTGGCTTTTTTTAATTGGCTATAGTCCAAAAACAAGTGGTGACCATTTTTTATATATATATGTTCTAGTAAATTCATCTATATATGATGTTGTGGCATTAATTAAGCAATTTATTTGGATAGTAGTCTTTATACTTAGAACGTTTCAACAGACCGTAAAGTTGCTGAGAATTTGAAGGCAACTAAACCTATGTAAGGCAGTCTTCAATGGAGCACAGCATGGACCACAAGGTCCACGTGTGATATGTAGGACCTCCTGTAGCCCAAGGGAGAGTGGTAGAGTGACACCTGGATAGGTGTTATATTATGCTTCACAATGAGACTTCTACGTAGGTTGTTGTGCCTCAATTTATAGCAAGGACTCTACTCACAACATAGTACACAAATCTAAGCAGGGTGTATTAATGCAATAATATGTTCTTGAAATTTACAGTTGTGAGAAATAAAGATTAGCTGAAGTTAAAAAAATATGAGAATATTCTGTTAAAATTTACCCAAAAAAAAAAGTCTCACCTAATGTGGCAGAGGATACTTAAGTTATGGACACATAATTAATTTACAAACCAATAAAAAGGGAAAACCATGGCCAGACAGGTCCATGTTCATGTCCAAAAAGGGAAACCATGGGCAGACCTGTCCATGGCCATGGACAGGTCTTCAGAGTTGGGTGCCAACACAATGGCCAAACAAAGCTTAAAGGGGTTGTCCAGGTCTTCTTTCTAAAAAAATTAAAATACATTAAAAAAAGGTTTTGCCATCCTGTAGAATCCTCTGAGGTCAGCTCATAACTATCTACAAGCCAGCTACAGAGAGCGGGAAGGTGGCCATGCTTAAGCAGATTTCCACCAGTTAAGTCTATGGGAGTTTGAAATACACCCAAGTACACTTGCTGTACTATATTATGAATGCCTACTATAATAAATGGTAGAAGTGCCCAGCCACGGCCATATTGTAAAAATCCTTTCTGAGCTTGTTAAAATATGGCCTCAGAAAACCAGGAGATGGTCGAGCTTGCTCAATTTTCCCCTATCCACATCTTTAGGAGTTCCCAAAATAACAGAGCATGCTCACTCAACTGCTTAAAGAACTCCCAGAGAAATGAACAGTGAGAATTGCGCATGTGTGGCTACCTCCCTTTTTTCTGAGGCCAGTTAATAGGAATTTTCCTCGGAGAGAATTTTACGTGATGGCAAGACCCCTGTAAAAAAATAAATAAATAAGAAACATATAGCTATATCAGTCTTTTCCCATTGCCAGATGATACTACTTAGAGACGTTCACTTTCAGACAGCAATGTCAGGCAATGGCATCAAATATTGGCTGCAATACTTGTAAGCTGACCACCGACAGTCAGAAGTAGACAAAAGAATGGGGGAAATCACCGGTAACGTCAGTACTGGACAGCAGTAAATGGCAGGGGGAGTTTTCTTTTGTTGTTGTTGAATTTAATTACAGCAACAATATCTATTTAACAAAAAATACCCAGACAACCCCCTTAGCTTTTGAGCACAATGGCACCCATTAGATGTCTTATAATGTACCAAATATTTGTGATCTAATAAGCCCAATATTTGCTATAGAAATAGAGATTTCCTGTTGCTAAAATAGTTGTCCAGCAAATAACAATTATTCTTCACTGGGTCTAGAGCGGGTAAATAAAAAAAAAAAAAAAAGTTATACGTGCCTACAGATCCTCCAGTGCTGCTGGTCCTTGATAATCTGCTCCTCTTCACTTCTGGGTTCTCATCCCGACACATAGCAAAGGCTTGTGTTCCATTCACTTACAATAGAAAGTGAGCCTTACCTGTGTATCAGGGTGAAAACATGGAAGTGAAGAGCAACGGATCCTGGCGCGTTCCAGAGTGGAGGACCATTAGGCGAGTATCATGATTCTTATTTGGTTACCCACACCGGAGCCTATGAAGAGTAATTTGCTGGACAACCCCTTTAACATATCAGGCCAAAAGTGGAAAGTCACCATGTGTTACTAAACATGGCACGCAAGTTTCCAGCGCATGGTTGGCATCATGGGAGTTCATTTATTTAGTGCAATTGTATCCTCTATTTATGGTTTTAGGGCCACATGAATGAACCTGTTTAGGTCTAAAGCTCACTTTTTTGCCCATAGGTTACTATGGGCAAAAGAGTGAGTTTTAGACCTAAACAGTTTCATACATGTGGCCCTTAATCCCCAAATTCCAGAATCAACTAAACCACATGATTATGACTTATGTGGCTCTCTTAGTTATTCTTTTTTACAGTAACATTCAGATCATAATGCTGATTTCACCACCCCTGATCTAAATTCTCTCATAAAAAAAAATAAAAAATTCACCAACATATGTATGCAAAAAGATTCAAGCAAATGTATAGCCAAACTTACAGGGCCATCTTGGCACAGTGAAAAATCCAAATAAATTGCCATGTTTGTAGCTAGGGGAGTGAACGTCACTGTCCCTAACCCCTTTATTCCTCCTTTCTCTCTCTTTCTCTCTCTCTGTTTTTCCATGCCACAGGGAAAAGTATGAAACGGAACGAAACAGCACACGCTTTGCCAAATTGCGCAAGTGGCATCATGGCCTTTCGGCACAAATCCTTAACGTTAAAAGCTAAATGCCCACGTGTAACACAATATCTATTGAAAGGCAATGAATGTAAAAACACCCATTGCACAACCTATACATAAAAAATATATATCTATAAATAACACATACACACAGGCTCGTTGTTACAGTGCCTGGATATACTTAATTTCACCCCACCGTTGTCAATATCATCATAACACTAGTGATATTTTGCTTTGAGTTTGCATTTGATATGCTGTTTGGAATTGGGGAGGGGGATAAAAACAAAAACTAGCTCTTGTATTTCATTTCCTATAAATAAAAAGCTGTAAACTAACATTTATCAGGATTTGCGTGATCACTGTATATGCTGGTAACTTTGAACGTAGGGTTGACGCTGTAGGACTGAGTGACGGACATGCCTGCTATGCAGGTGAATAATGGACACTGGCTCGATGGATTAGTTGTTTGTAGACCATGGGTGGCGGACGCCATGAACATACGCAGCCTAAGTAGTTTAGGTGCTTCTACTAGCACTGCTGGAAATTTCAAAAAAGTGAATTTATAGTGGAGATAGGTCAATATTAGATCTGCATTGTTGATAGGTGATAGCTCCCAACATATGAACCAAGACTTATGGGGGACATAGAGCGATATTACCACCGGTCATGGAGATTGCATAGAGCAGTGTGATATTCGGTAGTGCAGTTTATCCATTTTCGGCTAATCACGTGGTGGCAATATCTGTACATTTGAAGGCCTTGCATCGATTGTGCACATAGTTGTTCTAAGTTTAAGCTTTTATGTTTGTACAGGGTATGTAGACTTGACGTGGTTTTGCGCTTTTTTGGATGATACTTTAATATTTTTGAAAGATAATGGCCGGCATTTACTACCGCTGTCGAAAGATTTGCCAAATTTATCAAACAGCCTGAGCCTCTGTGATATCTCTGGCACAATTTTAGGCAGACTGTCTCAGTTAGACTTCTTTAGCCTTGTCTAACTTTTTAGACCAACTTTTAGTGATTATACTTTCTATACATTTCTGGCTGCAGTTTTGGTTGCAGCATGTTGTATCGCGGCCATAACCCTTACCCTAAGCCACACCCAATTCCTTCAAAACTACAATTCCCATATTGGAGTGGTTGCAAGAAAGTGTCTTATTGCCCACGCTGTGCCAAAATTTTTTGGTCAAGTTGAGATGACCACAATTGGGCCCCATTTTGCAGATTTCATAATAGTAAATGTAGGCCAATATCATCTAGTTTTATTTTTATTTATTATGTAAAGAGACAAGACTACATATTACCAATAAGACTATGGGGTCTCATTATTCATGTTCTCTAGAACAGAGTCCATAGTCTGGGTTATATTGATGACGTCTCAATAAAACCGTTCTAAGAACAGAAACTAATAGACATGGAGAGAATAGTCCACATAGGAAGACATCAGGATTAAGGTATCACATCACATTAGGAAGATTTCTGTAGAAAATGTATAGCAGAGGATTAGAGGAGTGTTTTTATTTGATTTGATGAGGTTTTTCTTAGCTATTGCACCATAGGCAGTCAGGATAACGATGTCATGTAAGATATTATTGTATCAGTTTTCATGTTGGTTTGCTTTTATGTTTGAATCACATATTAACTTTCTTGTACTGCTTTTGCTTATGAGATTCTGTATTAATAGAGCCACAATATGTCCTTCTGATGTGAAAAATAAAATGGTTAATAAAAAAAGAAAAAAAAAGAAATAATTCTTGTTTGAGTTAATCAGCGGGCTGATTGACGATATTACTAAAATGTTTACAGGTCTTCTTAGTGTCCACACAGACCATGAGGAAGCTCTTCTATTCGCCCATTAGTGACAGAGCTTTCCCATGAAGTTGGGTTTTTCCACTTGGTATTAGAGAGGATTATATTACATTCAATGATCAGTTTGAATTTAATGGTTATAAAGTCAGACACAGGACAAATTCAGATGACACCAATTTTAACATCTACATTAAGGCTATGATCCCTAGACTGCCCACACCTCTATAGATCACCTTATTAGCCTACTATTTAGTTCAAGATCATGGTCTACAAAGTTTTTTTTGTTTCTTTTACGTCAACCCAATTTTATTGGGTCAACTACGGCCTGGTCCTGCTCATCATGGCAATTAGGATATGGATGTGGAAAGTCCAACAATATTCCTAAGATAATAGAAGACAGCAAAAATGGTTGACATTTCTTTGAAGCCTACAAGCCCAACAGACTTATAAGCTGGTCCTACATAATAGACAGTCAGCAGAATCTGCTTGAAAACTAGTGTATATTGGAGCAGCCTAGACTATGATATCTATCGGTTGGAGAAACAGCAATTAGGCCTATTGACATCCAGAATCCTTGTGTCCATCTAGCCCCCAAACCCAAGTGAGTAAGCACCACCTATGGTACCTGGTGGAACCTCTATTCTGTGACAATCAACATGAACACACAGATAATCTAAGCATGAATCTTTATGAGCAAGCAGCTATCCAAATGTGTAGCAAGTGCTAAGCTATTAAACTAGAACACACATCCTGAGGACACTGCATAGTGTTAAATATTAACCAAGTATTGCAAGATAAAAAAAAATGGAAAACTATGTTTTGTCTAGGCCCAAAACAGTAGAAAAGATTTGTTCCCTTTCACACAAATAGCCAAAAAAACCTTTAACGTTATTGCAAATCATCATGGTGTTGCTGTAGCATATGGTTTAAACAAAACACTATACAAATTCTACTAACGACCAATTGTGCTAGCTTATGAGGCTTGAGTGTCAGTGTTACTCGAATAGCTATGTGGTTCAAAATCAGTTAAGCCAAAGTTGTCAGAACATTGCGGTTTGGGATGTCTTAAACCCCAATTCTAAAATTCTGCACCTCTAGAAAACATCTGCAGCAACCAAATGCCTCCAAATCACATAGGAACACTACCAGATGTCTGGGCAACCTCTGAGTAACACAAAGGTTAGTCCAGACCTAAACCCATGGTTAGGATTTTGGTTAGAGTTGGGCTTAGCATTAGACTAACTGTAACCCATGTCTAGGGATTATTCTGATGCTAGATTTGGAGTCGGGAAGACATTTTTCCTCTCTTGTATAGGACAATTTTTTTTCTACCACATAGGGGTTTCTGCCTTCCTCTTGTCCTACACTTTAGGGTTATAGGATGGACTCGGCAGACTTGTGTATTTTTACAACCTTATTTAGTATGTTACTATAGGAGAGTCTTTTTTTGGCCGATTTTTGCTGAATTTCAAGTCAAATGTGACCCAAATCCTTAGCACAACACCAACATTGATGTATCAGATTAAAATATCCTCAATTACTCGGTCTATATACAACTGCTGGGATGGGCAGCCTATAAACAAATACTTGGGACTGTTGGACACTCTTAGGCCATTGATCACCCCTATCACGCATATCCTGCCCTTTACAGATACTTCTCATAGTTTCTATTATATTTTTGCATAGTTTAGCACAATGTGAACTGCAGTTAGCTGAGCATAGACAGTCAACGAGAGGACAGATAAAACATTTTTATGTTCCAAACTCTTTTGAACAACTGGACCACTGCATTTTTAAAAAGGGTGTTCTCACTATGCTGTTTTACAGAGTCTGCTCTTCGTAGCCAGCATCACACTCCCACTTCCTATTCAGGCTATGGATGGTTCTACAGCTTCAGGCTCCCACTTCCTGTTCAGGCTGTGGACAATTCTACAGATTCAGGCTCCCACTTCCTGTTCAGACTGTGGGTGGTTTTACAGATTTAGGTTGCCACTTCCCATTTAGGCTTGGGTGTTTTAACAACTCCAGACTCCTACTTCCTGTTCAGGCTATGGGGGGGTGGAGGGTTCTACAGCTTCAGGTTCCTACTTCCTAAATGGGCAATGGGCAATTTTACAACATTTCAACTCTGCTATCCTAGCGGAGCATGTTAGAGGGAGATTGGTGATGGAGGAGAATTAACAGCAGGGCAGAAGGCTATAGAACTCTAAAGAGTTAAAAGTTTGTCAGTAAGAAAGACAAGCAAGCTCCTGCGCTGCTAATAAGACACAGCAGGAAGGGAAGTCCCAATCCCGATCACTGATAGAGCAGGAAGATGTGGTCAGTAACCTAGAGTTACCTAAAGTCCGTGAAAAACAAGCACAAGATGAGAACTGTTCTAATATATTTGGTCATTTTATTTTTTACCTTTTTCTACATATTTAAAGCTGATCAACGTTAAAATTTCTACCAAAGAACCTTGACCCGGTTCATGGGTAACTCCAATATCCCGCAGAAACATTCTCGTACTAGACACATGCCAAGTACTCATAAGGCAGAACCATAGCCTTTCCAGTCTTTATGAAATTGTCTTCATTTTATAAAGTTCAATTTTCAACCTTTCTTTGCCCAAAATTGAATGTCCTATCACCTGGCAATTAGTTATTTGGTTAAAGGCAATAACTCAGACGCACATTTAAAAACATCTTCAGTAGATAAGATGTAGCACGTGGGCAACCTATCCTTCCTGCAATCCTAAACTGAACCAATAAACCGCAAGCTTGTGCATCCGTGAAGATGCTTCCATTGGGCTGCCAGTCTTAATCTAAAACAAAACAAAAATATCGGCCTTCAAGGTAAATGTGCTCGATTGCTTATGATATAGGGGGTTTAGCATTCTCTGCTGTGGCCTGCGCTTGTTTAATTTCACTAACGTCTTGTCCCTGTTCCTCATCCCCGCTCACTGCTCCTCAATTCTATCCCTACTTACCACATTAGCAGGCAATGCGACATGGTAGGACTGTGCGTTGCACGTATTGAATGCAGTAAATGTCAACTGCATGCGTCATACGAGAAAACTATGCATTGTAATTTGACATTATAGACTAGTAGTTCTGTTCATGGCAGACTTTGATCATCTTCTAAGATCTGACCTAAGGCATGGAGATATGGCTTGCACTGAGTCTTGAGATGTTTTGATCATCAACTGCAGTTTCCCATAACCTTTGCTTGTGTTAACAACAATATGCCAATGAACGTGCCCAAAAAGAAGTGTATCTCTAGAGTAGCAAGTGACTGTCGAAAATACATCATTTTAGAAATACTTTTTCTAGATAAAACATGGTGTACAGACATTTCTATCATGGTCATGGGTAGACTAGATAGTAATTTGTTTTGTTCAATTAGGGCTTTGTTCAGTTTAACACTAGTTCAATGAAACTGGTAAAGAAAAAATGGGCCAAGTTGTCCTCAAGTCAAATTTTTGTCTAACAATTTCTTAGATTTCTTTAAGGGTCAAGTTACCTTTCTGAATCACTGAATGTCTTTTGTTGCTGCCACCAAGGCATCACTTTTGGTTTGACTGTCCAACCTTACTTAAGGTTTCCTAGGTTACCCCTATGTCTTGAACAGTGAAAGTGACGTCCACTTCGGATCTCAATACATAGTGTAACCTATTAAAAAGTAAGAAACATCAGAAGTTGCACCATAAGTGACACTACGGTGGGACCATTGCACGGCCTAAAGAAAAATGGCACCAGGAGTGACACCTAAAACAAAGTTAACCCCTTAAAGCCCCTAATTCTAAGACCAACTTAGGGTTAGGGAGGATTTCAACTATTTTCAACAGGAATTTCGATTTTGGTCTACCCAGATTGAATCGGTTATATTCCAGTCGATTTTGATATTGACCCAAATCTAAAGTGTAACACTTATTTAGTCAGTCTGCAATGAGGAACCACATGGTCATGTTTCAGGCCGTCTATTTGCTTCTTTAGCTCTTGCACTTATCTTTGAAACCTATACATACATGTGTCCAATGAGTTACAGATCTATTTCCAAAATTTTATTTACTTTTTCTTACTTATTATTGACTTGTACTTAGTCATTACATTTATATCTATATAATACTTGTCTTCTATAAATTATATCTATTGTTTGCTACTTACAAGTATATTTTGTCAACTGGGCTATTTGCTTAAGTCAAGCCCCCCCCCCCAAAAAAAAAAAAAAAATCAACCATTGTGTTAAAGCAAACGTAGCATAATTTGTGCCAATCCTGTAAGAACCAAAATGCAAAATTTGACCCTTAACCCAGTACAATTGTCCACTGTGAAGAAAACAGTATTGTAGTCGAAACACACTCATGCCATCAACTTCTCAAATGTCCTCATCAACCTCTCTATGTAGAACTTGCAAAAGAGATTTGTCGTCAAAGGCCTGTAGCGTGGGCTGTTCGTCTTTTGTGGCTGAGAAGAGAGAACGGCTCGTTTTTCCTGAACACCAGATTCATACATTAAATTATGCATGTGACTTAAATCAATTCGAGTTCTGCTACTGTATGTTCTCCTCATGTCCTTTTAACCTCATGTCGTCTGGCTACAATTAAAATGCTTTTTTTTTTTTGGATGTGCCTGTCATTTCAGACTAGAATACGATCTTCTATAAAATCATCCAATCATTACATTAAATTTTCATTTTTAAGATTACTTATACTAAAATAACATGAAAACTAAAACATAATATAAATTTAAATTACAGAGTTAATTTTTATTTATTTTTGACTTCTAAAATTTATTTAATTTTTACAGTTAAGTAAAAGTCATGACATCGAATTTAGAAATTATTTAGAGCACGTATTAGTTATTTAACATAAAAAAAATGTCATTAACATTAGTTTAAATAGCACGTAGGTAAAAATAAATGGAAGACATGGAAAAAGATTTTAAAACTAAATCCTTATCTTTTAATTTTCTTTTATCCTAAAAATTAATAGACAAGTTAATCTATTATTCATTCTATTATCTCTATTTTTGGGAACCCTGTACAGAAACATTGTCCGGATGCTTTAAATTGGGTTCACATTGCATTTTTGTTGCATTTGTCAACAAAATTTTTTTACATTTTTTTTAAATTAACTCAAATTTCAACTGTGTTCCAAACTGGAGTTCATTACCAAACCTAAATCACCAGTTTTTCTTTTATTTAAAAAAAATAAATAACTTGCCTTTACGGCATGGATTTTTTAAATGCATTGTTTTTAAATGCACGCATTTTTTACATGCAGCTTTGAAACAGTTTAGGAATGCAAGAAAAACGCATGCAGTAACGCAAAATGTGTGACCACAAGTAATTAAAGCAGTATTTCCATCTTATACATCCGAGGAATAGGCAGTAGTAGGATTTGTACACCATTAGCATGGTCTTCTAGCTAGAGGACCCGAGGTCCATGTTTTCTAAATTTAAAGTAGACCCCAGAAGTAACTATTCTCACTGCAAACAGAGTAGACACGGCCATCTTTATTGCAGTCCATTGAGGATACAAAGTAGAGCAAGGAGCCACTACTAGGGTCGAAGACTTTCTTTGTTGCCCAACAGCAACCAATCAGAACTCCCCTTTAATTTCTTATAGTGCTCTGAAAAAAAAATGAAAAGCGGAGTTCTGATTGGTCGCTATGGACAGCAAAGAAAGCCTTCATCCAAGACAGTTTTCATACATGTTCTCCTAAGAGTAGAAGTACACATTTTGAAATATGAAAATATCCAAAACATATGAAAATGTCTCACAATAATAATTGAATTGAAGTGAAGGTAAGGAGACAAGATAGAATGTGTAAATAGCATGACTTATTTTTAAATCTGAAAAATTCAGAAGAATAATCTCTAAGAAAACTTTAACTTTTAATTTTTGCTTAAAAAATAAAATTGTGAAAAGTAATAATAATGTTCGGGTGAAGATATTAAATATTAAAAATCCAGACACATGACTATATCATCAAAAATGTCAAAGAAAACTTTCTAACCTTAAATGTTAAAGCTTAAAAAAAAAAAGTAAAATAAATAATGATGATGATAGAGCTAAGGAGACAAGATAGGATTTATAAATACTAAGACTAGTCTTGGACATTCCGAATTATCAAGAATTCAGACATTTGACTATATGGTTGAATAGGTCTACGAATACACACGCTAGTTTTCTGTTGTAGAAATCTGTTGCATGTGAACATAACCCAATACATTATTATTGGATGCAATTTAATAATAATTACAACAATATTATTAACCATTATTGCAAAAAAAAAAAATACAAAAAAATGTATTCGTGCTGATATAAAAAGGATAATATCACAAAAGTGCATCAATCTGTTCAGGCAAAATGGCAACTGCTACAACTGGTTATATATGTATGTGTTAATCAGCTACCTTTGTGTTTCCTGTCGGACTGAATTCACACAGGCAGTTTTTAATACAACTTTTAAACCAAATTCAGAATGTGATCTGAAAAGGAATGGGAACCAGAACCTCCATTTTCTACCTGATCTGGTTCTGGCTTTGGCTAAAAAAAAAAAAAAAAAAAACATAAAAAAAACAAAAAACTGCCTTTATGTTCAGTCATGACTCCCTCTTTCCTAACATTTGTCCACCCCTGCTACCTGGTAGAAAGTTTCCCACACATTATGTATAGGTGAAAAACTTTTTTTTTCTTCCCTTTTTTCACAAAATGGATTATGATTTGGAGCAAAATTAAAAGTAAATCAAACAAAAGGCCTAATGCTGCTAGAAGCCTTACCCTGCTAATGATACAAAACCTGGACTACATGTTCATCTGGAACGCCCTGCTTTCTCCAACACACTGCTCACTTACTTGCTTTGAGAGTGATCTTTTACTTGTTTTGCATGATTTTCAGAGGTTCTTGGTATATTATTGTTTTCACGTGTCTGTTTTTCACCTCATTCATTTTTCCACTTCAGCTTCACCAGATACATTGAAGTCCATGATTCATAGTTCAAAGTTGCCAAGACCGTTTCTCACCTGGTATAATTATGTATCGATGAATATTATTATTTTTTAATTTTTTAAAGTGTACCCCCAGTGGCACATTTAGAAACTTTATTCATACGCTAAAGTTCATATATATTAATCTAGAAATAGGGTTCTTGCTTCCCATACAGCAGTATTCAGCACGGTAGAAGTAGACTTGAATTACTGCAGAACAGGATAGAGGGAAAGAGAGGGAGCGAGCGGGAGAGAACGAGCATACCGAGAGAGAACGAGCCCCGAGAGGAAAGGACGAAGAGAACGAGCACGAGAGAGAAAGAGCCGAGAGAAAGAGCACAGAGAAAAAAGCAGAGAGAAAAGAGGCACGAAGGAAAACGAGACGAGAGAAAACGGCACGAGGGGAAAACGACCGAGAGAAACGAGACGGAGGGGGGAAAAGAAAGAGCACGAGAGGAGGAGAACGAGCACAGAGGGAGGAGAAAGAGCCGAGAGGGGGAGAGAAGAGCAAGGGGGAAGAGAACAGCACGAGGGGAAAAGAGTACGAGAAAAGAGAAAGGGGAAAAGAAGAGCAGGAGGAGGCGGAGGAACGAGAATGACACAGAGAGAGAATGAGCCGAGAAAGGACGAGAAGAAGAGAAGACCGAGAGAGAACAGCACGAGAAGAACGAGAAAAATGAGAACGAGCACTAGGGGAGAGAGAGAAAGAGCACGAGAGGCAATTTAGAAACTATTCATCACGCTAAAGTTCATATAATTAATCTGAAATAGGGTTTTGCTCGTTAAGCAGTATCAGCAAGAGTAGAGACTGAATTACTGCAGAACAGGATAGAGGGAAAGAGAGGGAGCGAGCGGGAGAGAACGAGCATGAGCACGAGAGAGAACGAGCACGAGAGAGAACGAGCACGAGAGAGAACGAGCACGAGAGAGAACGAGCACGAGAGAGAACGAGCACGAGAGAGAGAGAGAACGAGCACGAGAGAGAACGAGCACGAGAGAGAACGAGCACGAGAGAAAGAGAGAGAGAGAACGAGCACGAGAGAGAGGATGAGAGAGAGAGAGAATGAGCACGAGAGAGAGAACGAGCACGAGAGAGAGGACGAGAGAGAACGAGAACGAGCACGAGAGAGAACGAGCTCGAGAGAGAACGAGCAAGAGAGAGAACGAGCAAGAGAGAGAACGAGCAAGAGAGAGAACGAGCAAGAGAAAGAACGAGCACTAGAGAGAGAACGAGCACTAGAGAGAGAACGAGCACGAGAGAGAACGAGCAGAGAGAGAGAGAACGACGAGAGAGAGAGAGAACGAGCACGAGAGAGAGAGAGAGAGAACGAGCACGAGAGAGAGAGAGAGAACGAGCACGAGAGAGAGAGAGAGAACGAGAGAGAGAGCACGAGAGAGAACGAGCAAGAGAGAACGAGCACTAGAGAGAGAGAGAGAACGAGCACGAGAGAGAGAGAGAACGAGCACTAGAGAGAGAGAGAGAACGAGCACGAGAGAGAGAGAGAACGAGCACGAGAGAGAGAGAGAACGAGCGCGAGAGAGAGAGAGAGAACGAGCGCGAGAGAGAGAGCGAGAGCGAGCGAGAGAGAGAGAGCGAGAGCGAGAGAGAGAGAGAGAACGAGAGAGAGAGAGAGAGAGAGAGAGAGAGAGAGAGAGAGAACGAGCGAGAGAGAGAGAGAGAGAGAGAGAGAGAACGAGCCAGAGAGAGAGAGAGAGAGAGAGAGAGAGAACGAGCCAGAGAGAGAGAGAGAGAGAGAGAGAGAGGACAGAGAGAGAGCACGAGAAGAACGAGCACGAGAGAGAACGAGCATGAGAGAATGAGAAGGAGCAGAGGAATGAGATGGAGCACGAGGAAACGAGCACGAGAGAGAGAGAGAAACGAGCACGAGGAAAACGAGAGGAGAAACGAGAGAGAGAACGAGCACGATGAGAAGAACGAGACGAGAGAGAGAACGAGCGGAGAGGAGACGACACGAGAGAGAACGAGCACGAGAGAGAACGAGCATGAAGAAGAGAACGAGCACGAGAGAGAACGGAGCACACGAGAGAAAAAGAGAGAGAGAAGAGAACGAGCACGAGAGGGGAGGAGAACGAGATGGAGAGAAGAGAAGAGCACGAGAGAGGAAGAGCACGAGGAAGAACGAGATGGAGCACGAGAGAGAAGAGAGGAGGACGAGAGAAGAGAGAGGAGAAGAGGAGAACGAGAAGAGAGAGAGACACGAGAGAGGAGGAGAGAAGAGAAGGAGCACGAAGAGAGAGAAGAGCAGAGAGAGAACGAGAAGGATGACACGAGAGAGAATGAGCACGAGAGAAGAGACGAGCAAGAGAAGAGAACGAGCAACGAGAGAGAACGAGAGTAAGAGAGAACGAGCACGAGAGAGAAGAACGAGCAAGAGAGAAACGAGAGGGAGACGGGGAAAACGAGCATGGAGACGAGAGAAAACGAGCACTAGAGAGAGAGAGAGAAGAGCACGAGGAAAAGAGAAGAGCACGAGAGAGACGAGAAGAGCACTGAGAGAGAGAGAACGAGCACGAGAGAGAAGAGAAGAGCACTGAGAGAGAGAAACGAGCACGAGAAAACGAGATGGAGAGAGAGAACGAGCAAGAGAGAGCAGAGAAAAATGAGAGAGCACGAGGAAGAGGAGAGCGAGCACGAGGAGAGAAGAGAGAGAGAGCACGAGAGAGAGAGAGAGCACGAGAGAGAGAGAGCACGAGAGCGAGCACGAGAGAGAGAGAGCACGAGAGAGAGAGCGCACGAGAGAGCGAGAGCACGAGAGAGCACGAGAGAGAGAGAGCACGAGAGAGAAGGAGAGAGAAGGAGCACGATAAAACGAGATGGAGCACGAGAAAACGAGATGGAGCACGAGAGAGAAGGAGCACGAGAAAACGAGATGGAGCATGAGAGAATGAGATGGAGCACGAGAAAACGAGATGGAGCACGAGAAAACGAGATGGAGCACGAGAAAACGAGAAGGAGCACGAGAGAACGAGAAGGAGCACGAGAGAACGAGAAGGAGCACGAGAGAACGAGAAGGAGCACGAGAGAACGAGAAGGAGCACGAGAAAACGAGATCGAGCACGAGAGTACGAGAAGGAGCACGAGAGAACGAGAAGGAGCACGAGAGAACGAGAACGAGAGAGAGAAAGTAAGAAAGAAAGAACGAGAAAGTAAGAAAGAAAGAGCGAGAAAGTAAGGAAAAAGGAGAGAGAGAGGGAGCGAGAGAGAATACTTAAATAGGTTATCCAAAATTACAACCTGTTTCCAATTGGCAGAGAACACTTGCTAGTTAATAAAGTCCTGTGATTTCAGCAGCCTCTGCACTAAAAGTATTGAAGTAGTATGTAGAAGAAGTAGTATGTAGAAACAGGGAAGAGGAAAGCAGTGGCAAGTATAATGAGAGCTAGTGGGCTTAGGCCATGTTCACATGTTATGCAGCCTAAGTCAGGAGGACTCGACATATAAGCCATGAACTGAGTGGCTATTTTTTCTCTCTCTATAATCAGGCAGGCAGCAATTATTACAACAGATGCTGATGTTGGCCACTGTCTGGGATGCGATTCTCCATCCAGGCATAGGCAGTGTGGCAGCAGTGGGATTTATGTTGGAGGCTTCCATCACTTATTTTCTTCCTTGTGTACTTGGCTACCAAGACAACATAGCAGCTAATGCAGAAATTGGGTGGCTACTACTGATAAAAAAAAACAGTGGCCATACCATCGGAGCCCATCAACCTTTGCAAGACAATAAATGCTGAGACAGCTAGGCATGTGGCTGGGGTCCCTCTATTTCCCCTTCCTGAGACACATTAGACTTGTTTTAGCTATCAGGAGGTTCTGCACCCTGCACTAGGAACTATCCTGGACCTTTGGAAAGGGAGGCACAGACAGACTAATGCCAATTTGGCACTACGCCTGCTGGATCTTCCTTGGGTTTTTGAGGGCACTGGCCTGACCGCGTCCCTGCACAAACCCAGTGGAGGTACAATTTGGCAGGACATCCCAACATACACCTTGTATGGATGCAGGATCCCACTGTAAAAACGGTGTACCGTGTGGTAGATTTTTTATTAACGCATACTACTTCTTGAATACTATTCCATACATTTTTTTGTAGTCAACCAAGATATACCAGCCTAATGGAGGCCAAAAGGACACTTTTTGAGCTTAAGTCAGGGGAGTGAAGCCCTGTGGCTTTGTTTTGCATGTAAAACATTCCTATTAGTAAACTAAGATGATGAGGTCTATATCACAAAGAGCTAAAAGCCTCACAAGAGTATTGTATATAAGAATCAGAAAGCACCGGAATTTTTTTTTAATTAGGGGTACACTTTAAGAAAAACTAAAGCTCTGTGCACACAGCTGTAAAGCAGCTCCTTCCATGAATTTTAAGTCTAGGACAGTTTGGGATCAGGAAGGCAAGCTTGGGGAAAGTCAAACTATGTGCACAGAGCACTAGAACATAGCAAAAACCACCTTTACCCTGGTGAACAGTGAGTCATGGCTGAAATGTTAATCACAGTTGGCAGGGATGTCGCTATCTGAATGTGTTGGGACACCTGTATTGAGCAGGTTTTACGCTTTATAACTACATCTTTCCTAAAGCACGTTCACCGTATCCTCTTCTTTCACAGCGGCAAGGAAAACGCTCCCAAATCTCCTGAAGCAAGGTAACTTCTGCCGTCAGTTGACTTGTTCGTTTCCTTTCATGCAGCTTTACAATATGAACATCATAAATTCCACAAGGATTGTAAAAATGGCAGGAATTAAATGAGTAGAAGAGGTCTTTGAAAGAACAATTTGATAAACGTAAAGGGCCAAATGTATGAAACTGTTTAGGTCTAAAACTCATTCTTGTCCATAGTAACCTATGGGCAAAAAAGGGAGTTTTAGACCAAAACAGGTTCATACATGTGGCCAAAAATGTCAGATCTTACCCATCGAAATAGTTTTAACTTTACTTATGAAGAGCTAGATTATGTCTTACAGGGGTGTTCCCACGATATACTTTGACGACATATCAGTAGAATATGCCAACAAAATCTGAAGGCCACCTTTGGGATCTGCACTTATCTCTGAACAGGGCCACAAAAAGCATGGGCGCAAAATAAAGAGCCAGTTCCACTTGTGCACAAGTCTCCATATTGTTATATGAGAATTCCCAGTACCGGTGAATGGTGTGTTTGGAACTCCCATAAAACAGAATGGAGAGCTGGTCAGGCTTGCACTCCGGCTATATTGGGAACTCCCATAGAACAGAATAGAGAGTCTTGTGCAAGCATCGCCAGCTCTCCATTCTGTTCAATGGGAGTTCCCAGTACAGTTGAACACCCCTCTCTTGTTTCTGATACTCCCATAGAAGAAAATGGAGTCATGTGCAAACTCTCCATTCTGCTCTGTAACATTTGGGGGTCCGCTCCCGAGATAGGTGTGGGCCCTAGACATATGACCTGCAGCTATCAGACTTTAATGATACATCCTATAGATATGCCATCAAACTCTTTGTTAGGAACACTTTTAACTATATACACACAAAACTTTTTCCAATAAGCTACAGATGTAGAAAAACTCAACTTGACTCAACTTTTTTCAATGGTGTTTGAATGATTTTTGTTGTGATCCAAGATTACATAACATGAAAAGCCACAACATCATTGTCAAGCAAAATTTTGCTACATACATCCATCTACCAATAGGTGTGATAACTTGAATTTATGTCTTCAGTTGGAACATGCTGAATGCGCACTATAATTTCTACAGCCCTACAGATACATCCATGCCACACAGTGCCACCTCTAAGGTTTGGCAAGCTTCTAAGTCTTCAACCATGAATGGCAGTGCTTTCCAAACAAATGCAGTGCCCGCCAGAGCTTATTCCGTGAGGTTTGGGGCCATCAAAAATCCAAGACTACCCTCTTATTACAACCAGAAAATGTTTAAATCCTCATCCCCTGTTACATCCTCTTATAAAAGGTATAAGGTAACAGGAATTAACCTCATAACACTTTGAGTATTGAAGTTTTGGTGTAGAGATCTACTACATTCCTAACAGTTTTATGGTGTTCTTTCTTTCATTTGCAGCTTTTTTTCATTTTTTGATGGATCGTTGTAGACTTTATGTTCTTTGAACAGAAATAAGTGGTGCAAGACTTCTTTTCTGACCTCTAGTCCTACGGGAAGCCCTGGTGCTTGGTTGCTTGTATGGAGAATACTTAGAACTAGCTTATCATAGTATATAGCTGCTCAGGCTCTTCATACATGCAAAGGACTATCTAGTGTTGCTTAAATAGATCCATGCTGAGTTTGACACGGATTCAACCAAAATTGTGAAAAAATTCAGGTTTAGAATGTCCCAGAACTAAACTTTTTGTCTAAACCTAAGTTGAGGTTAGAGTTTTTTTTGTTTTTTTCTTTAATGGACTTTTGCAGTTAAAATTGACTTTCCATGTCAACTGATTCAGTGTCACTTCTGGTTACCATAACAAGGGGTTATCCCTACGTTGTGGTAACTGTAAGTGAAGGAGCGCCACTACACCAGGAGCACTGGTTTTTTAACCAAATTTGGGGTTACGGTTGATATTTTGGTGGTTTTCACCAAAATTCAATTTGACCCAAATGGAATATTAGGGTGACATGTCCCAATAGGGCTGCGCCATTTCTTTGGTGTGTTTTGCGCCAAAAAACTGTTGACACCCTATTCTCTATATGAATGTACACCAAACCTAGGTGCAGTATACGTCAGAAATGATACAGTTGAATGCGCCTAAAGTAGGCACATTAAATATGCTAGCAATGATATGCTATGCGCCTAAATTATGCAATGCACCTAGGATAGGCGCATCAATTATAGTATGTAAAGTAGACCAGACTCCAGATATTTGACAGGGTTCATTCATTCAGGATCACTATACACTCATTTAATGCGCCTTAAAACTGGCGTGGAGGCGCCTCTTTTCGGACATGTCGCCCTTAGTGTTTAGGTTTGGGTCAATGTCAAACTCAAGCACTACAATACTAAGAACTATGACAGTTTAAAATTTACCGACTGTTTCCCCCCAATCAAAAAAAAATAAAGGATCTCATTATTATAAGCTATTCGACCATTTTCCATTTCACCAGCTCAAATTTTTACTTGGGGGTGAAGTTATCCATTGATATTTGCCGGTTTTTTTGCCATAAAAAAATTGCAAATCATGGCACCTGCCTCTTGCACATTTCAGAAGATTTATGAATTTCAAAGCCAAAAAATGTCCTAAATTGTAGCGTCAACCTACCCACCGATTTGGAAACAAGAACTCCAATTATCTTGAGTTCTAGACTGGCATTTAACAAATCATACTTAATAAATTTTTTGGAAATGGTGCCATATTTATAGTAGTTAATTTCATGTTTGAAACACAGGTCAGAAAATATCCTGAATTCCCTGTACAGCCTGAAAGGTTTTCAAAGTAAGGTCTAGTCACTTATGGTGTCTTCATCTGAACCATAATCTGTCTGACGAAAACATACAGGATTATTCCACATGCGTTTTCCTATCTGGTTGCACATTTTCTGCTGCTAAGCTACATTCATAAAATTTTGCCACCTGCGCTGCTTGTGAATCCTGCATAAGAAAATTCCAGGTATCCCAAAATCTCTATCGTTCACCTGCAATGTATCGATACAATAATTGGTAACATGTGTAGTCAATATTGATAACAGCCTTATCGGATGAACTGTGGTACCAACCTAATCCATTGAACCTTGGAACCAACACTGTCTGATGAACTACAGTACCAACCTTGTTTAGTAAACTGTGGTACCAACGTTATCTGCTATATGTGGTGCCAACCTTATCCTCTAAATGTGGTGCCAACCTTATCCTCTAAATGTGGTGCCAACCTTATCCTCTAAATGTGGTGCCAACCTTATCCTCTATATGTTTAACCAACCTTATCTGATCATCTCATGGACCAACCTGGTCTTATAAACTGTGGCACCAACCTTATCCTCTATATGTGGTGTCAACCTTATACTCTGTATGTGATGCCAACCTTATCCTCTGTACATGATGCCAACCTTACCTGATCATCTTTTGGGCCAACCTTGTCTTATAAACTGTGGCACCAACCTTATTCTCTATATGTGGTGTCAACCTTATACTCTGTACGTGGTGCCAACCTTATCTTATGTACGTGGTGCCAACCTTATCCTATGTACGTGGTGCCAACCTTATCCTATGTACGTGGTGCCAACCTTATCCTCTGTACGTGGTGCCAACCTTATCCTCTGTACGTGGTGCCAACCTTACCTGATCATCTTTTGGGCCAACCTTGTCTTATAAACTGTGGCACCAACCCTATCCTCTGTAAGTGGTGCCAACCTTATACCCTGTATGTGGTGCCAATATTACCGGATCATCTTTTGGGTCAACCTTGTCTTATAAACTGTAGTACAAACCTTATCCTCTGTATGTGGTACCGACCCTATCCTCTGTATGTGGTGTCAACCTTTTCCTCTGTATGTGGTGCCAACATTATCTGATCATCTCTTGTACCAACCTTGTCTTATAAACTGTGGTGCCAACCTTATCCTCTGTACGTGGTACCGACCCTATCCTCTGTATGTGGTGCCAACCTTATCTTCTATATGTGGTGTCAACCATATCCGATCATCTCTTGGACCAACCATGTCTTATTAACTGTGGTACCAACCTTATTTAATCAGCTATGATACCAACCTTTTCTAGTAAGAAGTGTTTTTACAAGCAATAAAATGTCTTCCGATACAATAAACTTTAAACACATAAGCAATACTTTACGCCAGAAAGCAAAAACATCCATATACATAGAAATCAATATTTGCATTAGAATTTTTTGAATCAATAAGAAATCTACATTCCCCAGCAGTGCGGTGCCTTCATCTTGCAGCGAGTCTGTAGTGATTTTCTTCCTTTCATAACATTTTCCATCCTTCTGCATGTCTCAGCCCCTCTCCTTCCTTTTCCATCATTATGTGCCCCTCTCCATCTATACAATGTAATCTTAATGTCATTTCCCGCTAACGTTATCTTGTTTTTTTTCATGGTCTGTATTGTATTCTCACGTCTGTTATCTTCCTTTCCGTATATAACACGTTCTTATCGTCTATGCTCCCCCGATGCTATGTATGGCAATGGTCTTCCCACCTACATAATGTAGAATTCTTTATCCTCCCACTTGAGGATATGTTCTGCCCTTTTCATATACTCTAAGCATTACTACCACCTGGCTGCAATGCATCTTCTGCATATGTCCACTCTACAATCCATATCATTCAAGCATTTTTTAACTGCGTATAGAATATTTTCAGTACATTACTGTATAATTCAATCTTATGTCATTACTATTGTTACACATACCTGTCCCGGTTCTGTTTCACACCAGTTCCTCTGAGCTTGTAATAAAAAAATCCAAATTTCATACATCTCAAACCCAATTCTGTTACTTTGATCGGAATCCTAAAACCTTAACCTTAATTTTCAAGTGGAGCTCGAGTTAGTAGACCTTTTTAGGATGAACTTACCTCTGTGTTGCCTCCGGGTCTACCGGCACCATGACCCTGACACATCAATTATCATTCAATGTCACTTATGACGTAATGTTAATCCGAAATGCAAAACTGATAGTTATTTTAACACTCTAGTATTAAACTTTAAATTTTGCTTTGTGCCATTACCCACCTTAATACTATTCTATGTAACCTTCCTGTTAATTCCAATGACAGAAGCATCTTAAGCCTCATTCACATCAAAATTTTGGCATCATTCATATTAGTCGGGATATCATAAAAATTTATCCTGTGGGATACCACTATGGGACTGCGACAAAACAACTGACCTCTATAGGGCAAACATAGTCCAAATTGGACTATGTTTGCCCTGTTTAGCAAACGTACAGTGTTTTTTGCACCGGACACAAGAACATATTCTAGCGCGCTTTTGTGTCTGATGCAGAAACAATTTACATATGCTAACTAAGTCAAACAAAGTCTAACTAGGACTGTGTTTGCCCTATAGAATTCAATGGCCCCATCGCAATGTCTGTCATTATGACTTTTTTATGTATCCCAGCTATTTGCCCTATAGAAGTCAATGGCCCCATCGCAATGTCCATCGGGATGAATTCTTTATGCATCCCGACTGTTTGCTTTATAGAGGTCAATGGCCCCATCGCAATGTCCATCGAGATTAATTCTTTATGCATCCCGACTGTTTGCTCCATAGAGGTCATGGCCCCATCGCAATGTCCATCGAGATGAATTCTTTATGCATCCCGATGCATGTTCTGCTCATAAAACAATCCATAGAGGTCAATGGCCCCATCGCAATGTCCATCGAGATGAATTCTTTATGCATCCCAAGTGTTTGCTCCATAGAGGTCAATGGCCCCATCGCAATGTCCATCAGGATCAATTTTGTATGTATCCCAACAGATACCATGAGAAAAGGATACAAATATGATTTGAATACGGCCTTATTTCGCCTGAGCAGTCTCTACTAAATTACTACGAATTGCTTTTCCTCATATGAATTATCACCTTTCACTGTATTTCCTCCATTCCCGCTAACTAGATCTTGTTGACTATTAGACAGCCTGAGAGTGAAAAAATATCCTAAAGACACGACATTGGCCGTGTATCTTTCCCCATTTCCATTAATTCTCATATCGTTACCTTTAGGATTGGAGAGCATGCCTGGAACTTTCCATTGGTTCTGTAAGGTTTCCTTTGTGATTCCGTAGTTTTCAATGCATGAACAGTGTTGAGGACTTTACTATTCTTGCCTTCAAGATGACGGCAACCCCTGATGGAAAGAAAGAAAATTCCAGTGTTAAAAGAGCTTAACATAGCTATTCTTATCAGGACTGGTATTCACTTAGAAGGTGCAAGTCATATTTTACCATCAACACCTTCTACGTTTCTAAAAGGGGTTGTCCTGTCTTGTAATAACCACTCTGAAGCTGGCTTGTAGCTCGCTTTGAGCTGACCATGGAGAATGAGCAGAGGGCCACGCTTGCACAGTTCTTCCACATTCAGGTCTATGGGAGTTTGAATACTCCAGAGAAAACTTACTCCGCTATATTTAGAACTCCCAATGAAATGAATGAGGAGAACTGCACAAGCGTGCCCATCTTTCTATTCTTGGAGGCTGGTGCATAGCTTTCTAGGAGCTGGCCTCTGAGTGAAGGGAAGGGCACACTTGCACAGCTCCCCTTCATTTAGGTCTATGGGAGTTTGAATATTCTGGAACTCACTCGGCTATATTTGGATATCATATAAAAATGAATGGGGAGAATTGTGCAAGCATGGCCATCTTTCTATTCTTTGAGGCTGACCTCAGACGATGGGGAGATGGCTGCACTTGAATAGCCCCACTCTGTGGTTGTCTATGGGAGTTTGAATATTCTGGAGAAAACTCACTTGGCTATATTCCTAACTCCTACAGAAATGAATGGGGAGAACAAGACCTGCGCGGATATCTTCTCATTCTTTATGGTTGGCTGGGATGAGCTACAAGTTATCCTCTGAGAAGATATTGGAGGTCAATGTTTCAGAAGCAATTGTAGACGTTTTTCCCCCAAAAGCAGCCCCTCTCTCATTCATAGGTTATGTCTGGTTTTATAGGTCAGCTCTGCTTATATAGAGGACAACCTATAGACAAAGATGTGCTGTTTTAGGGGGGGAGGGTGGGGAGTAGACCTCATATTCGAACCTTAGCCATTTTTAAAATTGTAAATTTCCACCGCTCCCAGAATCTAAAACAAAATCTGCATGAAACGAAGACATTAAGTATATAGTAAAATGCAAAATAAAGTTATTCTCCCGAGACCGGTCCCAGTACATCGACAATGAAAATTCAGTTTGGGTTTATACTATTTCTACAGCATCTTGATTTCTGAATCATTGCCCCAAAAATTTCCCTTGTATCCAGGCAGTCCCACTTCCTGAACCCAGTGCATTGTGGGTCAGGCATGATTAGCCCGCTATAATTTGATACAACTTCTGTATATACAGTTAATCCATCATAACATCTAACTTTTCTGTTTGGTATGATACGTTTGCAACAATTAAGCTCATATTCAGGTTTATGCATTGCAGGGAAACTTGGAATGGCTTTGTGGTATTACAAAATGACTGGTATAATCGTATTGCTTACTGAACAAACTTTTCCAATGCAGAATATGCACTTATCTGCCATAACATTAAAAACAAGTAAAGTGAATAATGTTAATTAAAATGACACAGGTCAATGGGTGAGATATATAGTCTAGTAGGTGAAGTGTCAGTTCTTGATGTGATAGAAGCATGTAAAAGTTTAAAAGAATATTCTCACCATGCTGTTTTACAGAGCCTGTGTTTCACAGCCAGCTTCAGGCTCCCACTTCCTGTTCAGGCTGTGGGGAGTTCTACAGCTTCAGGCTCCCACTTCCTGTTCAGGCTGTGGGGAGTTCTACAGCTTCAGGCTCCCACTTCCTGTTCAGGCTGTGGGGAGTTCTACAGCTTCAGGCTCCCACTTCCTGTTCAGGCTGTGGGGAGTTCTACAACTTCAGGCTCCCACTTCCTGTTCAAGCTGTGGGCGGTTCTACAACTTCAGGCTCCTACTTCCTGTTCAGGCTGTGGGCGGTTCTACAACTTCAGGCTCCCACTTCTTGCTAAAACTGTGGGCAGTTCTACAATTTCACGCTCCCACATCCTGTTCAGACTAAGCAGTTCTACAATTTCAGGCTCCCACTTCCTGTTTAGGCTGTGGGTAGTTCTACAGCTTCAGGCTCCCACTTCCTGTTTAGGATGTGAATGGTTGTATAGCAGCGACTAACTTTTCAATTCTGATGAGTCTCTTCGAGTGATATTGCTAATAGAGGGGATTAACAACAGAGCAGAAGGCTACAAAGCTGTAGGTGGTTAAGGTTTGTTAGTAGCTTAGATAAACAAGCTCCTGAGATGTTGAAACAAGACAAAGCAGGGAATGTCATCACCATCCCGACCACTGCTAGAGTAGAGTGAGGTGGTCGGTAACTGGAGAAGCTTGTGTATACAAGCAGGAGATAAGACCTGCTGTAACTCTGAAAGGAAGCAAAATCAGAACAGCAGTGTAATAGTCTTTATTTACCTTTGCCTACATGCTTAAAACATATCAATGTGGATAGAGCATCACTTTAGTAACACAACAGTATACAGCAAGCTCTAGAGCTCCATCTAGAGGCAGCCATAATCTTCTGTTTTGAATCTACATCTATGCAGGTGATGTGGAGTTTGAGCTCAGAAAAACTGAGCTTCAAGTGCTCTGACAAGGTAGTAAGAAATTAATCCACACAGAAATTGAGACATAGAACTAAGAAGGTTTGAAAAGGTTTAGATTTGCGGTTTTGGCTTTATAGAAGGGTTTGAACATAGGAATATAAACAAATTTCAAAAGAAAAATGTATTTTGTTAATTGCTTTAGTAAAATGATGTTGACCTAACGAATTTGAACTTTGCTCAGTAGCCCATGTGAGCATGCACCAGCTTCAGCCGTCGTAGACTATGCACACGTGCCAGCCGCTTCCGCGTATCAAACCGCTACTGCTGAGCAATACCTCCCGCAGCACGCAGTCTCACCGCTCCCAGCTGCTCCCTCCTATGTCCCGCCTGCTGCTTTTTCACCTTCCAGTAAGAGGTAACGCATACTTTTATGATCTGTATGTTTCTTTTTCATCTGTTTTCAGGTTTGCAAACCAAACCTGCTGTTTTTCTCCAAATTTATTTAAAGGAAGCTGCCACCTTGAAAACCTAGTGCAACCTGCAGGCAGTGTCCTACAGAGCAAATGCATATTTGTAACTGTAAAAGATTTAGTATAATTTGGAATTTATTCTTTTAATCCTCTGCACTTTTTGGGCTTAGGACTCCAGTGGGTGGTGGTTCTCAGTGATTGACAACCTCCCTTTTAGGACTATACATACAGAGCTAGGTGTTAAAAGAATTGTCCATTAAAAAAAAAAAAAAAAAATATTTGGACCACCCAGGCCCCAGTGCTATATATATATATATATATATATATAAATTATATATTTAATATTAAATAAAAATATATATATAAATTAAAAAAAAAATATATATATATATAAAAAATAAAAAATATATAATATAAAAATTTTTAATATATATATATATTTTTATATATATATAAATATTTATATATTATTAATAGTCCAAAAAGAGAAACCTAATACCGGCTCCCGACTTACAGCGTTCCCACAATCCGCCCCTACTTAAAAACCGGACTTATGGGGGGGTCTGGCACTTGTATTCCATGTTACACACGATAGTAGCTGGGAACATAAAGTACCAGCAGCCCAGCACAAGAGGTGAAAAAAAGGGGAAAAATTTTTAAACGGGGGCCCAGATAGCAAAAAATATATAAAACCTTTCCCTGCACTTTTCAAAACTAAAAAACCCTTTTGTGCGCATTTTCAATTTAAAAATTTACCTGTTCCGACAACAAAAAAAAATTTCAAATTAAAAACCTACGTCCCTACCAAGTTCATAACCCAGGGACTGCCTGGACTTAACTAGCTGGTCTCTGCTCTGGAGTTCAGGGTGATCCGCTCCTCTCAATGTCCAGATTCTTGCCCGGACACAGGAGACTCTTGCGCTCTATTGCAAGGAAATGGAGCACAAGTCTCTCCTGTGTGTCTGGATGAGGATCCCTAATTCAAGAAGTATGGTTCAGTAGGAGCCCCACCCTGGCCCCAATGCAGTATTTTTTTTTTTATGGACAGCCCCTTTAATCACTAAAAAGAACCACCCACTGGACTCCTGAGCTAAAAATTAACAAAGGTTAAAATGAATAAAATACTAGTTATACCCAACCATTGCCCAGAAATCTGCATTTCATCTGCTCAGCCCATAAAACATGACGCCTGCAGATTGAAACTCATCTTCTATATTTTCTTCTAAATAAATAATTAAAGAGGAGAAACCCTCTGGTAAAATTTTGGGGCCACAAGTGTCATAACACAATAGGGCTTCATGGGAAATCAAAAGAATTGGAGAGCAAAAGAAATCAAATGAAAGGGAAATGGGGAACAAGAAATTTTAAATTTAAATCTATTGTGAGAAGTTTTTCCTGAGGACTATTACCAATTTTTTGGGTTTCTGAGTTAAAAGTACAGGGGCTCTGACCCTTTAAAGGGACTCCAAGAAGAATTTGGGTTAGATATTGGTGCTCTCTCTGGAAGATGCAGCATGTCCATGAGTTACATGGTTCATATTATTTTCAAAAGGACTCTAAGAATTAAAAATGTATTGTCTAATGCAGACTTACCCTTAAAGTGGTGCTCGCACCATAGACATTGGTGGAATATTGATAGGACATGCATTCAAAGTCTGATAGGTACAAGTCCTAAAGGTGAAACCCGCACCTATCTCGGGAACGGATCCTGAAAGTGCTGGATCAGAAAGAAGAACTGGTTGTACTTCAGCACGACTCTCCATTTTGTTTTTGGATGCCATACAGATGACAGTTTTTTGCATAATTCAAAAAAACATCCCAAAAAAATATTACTTTGTAGATTTTGTTGGAAACATGGAAGGCCAACATATAAAACGGTGCTCACTTCCAGCTACCTACGAAGCCAGATAATGTGGTGTTTTTCCATGCAACTTACTGTAACGGTTTTGTTGTGCGTTTGACTATAATGTGTGCTGCTAATTGATTGTGCGTCTTATGATGAAGCTCTACTTATTCAAAGTATCTGCTCTACCCTATATGAACACCATTGACTAGCTTATTCTGTAATATTTTCAAAAAGTGCAAATATCTTGGAAGATACTTATAAGGTTGTTCCCACCATGGACTGTGATGCTATAGCGATAGCATATGCCATCAAAGCCTGATAGATGCTGGTCCCAGAGGTGGGTCCCAAACCTACCTTGGCAATGGATCCCTGGAAGGGTCAGCTAAGGATGGAGATCTAGTCAGACTTGCTCATGATTCTCCATTCTGTTCTGTGGGAGTTCTGTGTACAGCCGAACACACCACTCACTATACTGGGAATTCTCATATAACACAGCGCTCCCCTGTATTGGGAACTCCCATAGAACAGAATGGAGAACACAGTGCTCTCTTGTACCGGGAACTCCCATAGAACAGAATGGAGAACAGAGCAGCCCTGTACTGGGAAGTCCCATGGAACAGAATGGAAAGTCAGTTCTCCATTTTGAACTGGGATCTATGGGGGCCTGTTCCTAAGATAAGTTCAGGTTCCAGAGGTGGGAACCACACCTATCAGGCTTCGATGGCATTTCCTATTGATTTGACATCAAACTATGGTGGGAACACCCTTTTAACCATTTGATTACTGAATAAGTACCTACTAATCTTCCAGATTTTTAAAAATTAAAAATCTGGAAGAGAAAAATGTGTTTAGTCCATGACTGGCCATTTTTTTTTTTTTACAACATAGACTGGTTACATAGTAGAGTTGAAAAAATATATGTCCATCAAGTTCAACCAAATGTGGGAAAAAGATGTGTTAAATGTAGTAAGAACTTAGTTTCCCTCATTGATCCAGAGCCCTAAAGGCTATATTTCACTCTTCACCCCAAATGGTGACCAGATGAGATCAACGTTGTAACAAGAATTTTACGAATACGTAACCAACTTGCAAGAACCAGGTTGTGGATATCGAATAAGTAGATCATCATCTAAACCTCTGTACATTTTTGTCACCGTGCCTTGACTGTTCCATTTGTCGTTGCTCTACGTCTCATGCTTGCCATATCATTTTCAGAGCATCTACAGCTGCCACCATCTCTCCTTCACAATTCAAACCCAGCCAGGGAGCTAAGAACGTGTCCGCTGCAGCCTCCACTATATCTTGTGCCATATCAGCTCAGTCTAGGTATACATTTGCATCTACGCTTCATTTGTTTGCTTCTCATTGTGGGTTTTTTTTCTAAACCATTCACCCTTTTTCTTTCTAGCAATGACTCAACGATTTACTTTTACTATATTTCACTGTATATACTATACTGATGATCAAAACCTTTAAACATCTGGTAACATGTCTCAGACATATGTAGGGACATAATTAAAGGCGTGTTCCCATCATAGACTTTCATGGCATATCAATAGGATATGCCATCAGTCTGATAGGTGCAGGTCCTACCTCTGGGACCCACACATCTCTAAGGCTATGTTCATACGGCTTAAAATGGGACGTATCTCGCCCCGTATTTCGCATCATACCGCGCAAAATACGGGGCGAGATACGTCCCAGTCATTACGGTAATCCACAGTTCTAATAGAGAACTGTGGATTACATCTCCTCTCTCTGCTCGTACAATACGGCGAGCGGGGAGAGAAGTGACATGTCAATTATTCACGGCGTATAGGCGCTGAGAATAATGCATGTCTATGGGGCCGGCGAGCTGCCGGCCCCCTCGCCCCGCCCCCGTACACACGGCGTAATTGCATCCATCCCGCAATTACATCATGTGAACATAGCCTAACCGTCTTGTCTCAGAATGGAGAGCCAATCACGACTGCACATGGGACACCATTCTGTTCTTTGAGAGTTCCAAGTACAACTAAACACAGCACTCTAGTATACTGGGAACACCCATAAACTAGAATAGGGAGTCAGGTGTGACCAGTTTTTCATTCTGAGACAACACTTTTATGGAACCATTAGAGATAAGTGCGGGTCCTAGATGTGGGACTCGTGTCCATCAGTCTTTGATGGCATATCCTATCAATATACCATCAAAGTCTATGGTGGGAACACCTCTTGAAGACCACAGATTGTAGTGTTTTCCATTAGCCATAAATACAAAATTAAGATAGAATTGGAGTATCTTCGCTATGTGAAAAATGTTCTCTAACACGTCAGTCTAGTAAGTTGCTTTAATTGGGTCCAAGGGTGTGATAACACAACACTTCATCGCATATCAGTTTTCTTTTTTATGGCATGCTTGACTTTTGCTGTTGCAGGATTTTCCTACCAGAACAGTCGTAGGCGAGATGTCGTCTTTTGTAATAACTTCATTTCGACATTCCAGGTGCCAATCCAGACCAACATGGTTAGATAAGATACTAATATTATATTTCAGGTTTACAGGGTGTGCAAAAATAAAAAATTTTTTTTACAAACATCAAATTCGTATCATAGTCCTGAGCTGGAACCAGAATATCTGCTCCATAAATACTCTCTTTGTAGCTAAGGGTAATTAAAAACACAAGCAAACCTCATAACCTGTTCACTTCTATTAGGACTACAATACTGCTCTGCAAAACATAAAATATGGGTTTCTACAAGGTGAAGTATTGAGCGTCTTACATATATTTTAACCATTAGTCAGTCGTGTACTATCCCCAAAAAAATTTGGGTACATTTTGGAGCGCTTGGCTTTCTCTGTAACTTGCGTAGAGTTTTTTAATATCAGCATGCAAAGGGATCTGCTTTCATGCATAGTTATGTGGTTGGGGAAGCGACCATGGAGATTGGGATTCCAACCATCTATCTAGTCAGCCCACTACACCAAATATTTTTTCACAAGATGTGGTTGGGGAAGAGACAAAAAGACTTGTGTCCCCAAATGTGGCCCCCATTGCCCACCACCTATCTAGTTAGCCCACTACACCAAATATGTTGTTTTCCAAGACAGTGCTGGGAAAGAAACTAGAGACTGGGGTCCCTTATTGTGGCCTCCAGGTCCAACCACCTGTCCAGTCAACCACTAGATGAAATATGTTTTTTTCTTCCAAGACATGGTTGGGAAAGAGACAAGGGGTTGGGTTCTCTCATTGTATCCATAAGGTTCAACCACCTATCTAGTCAGCCCACTACACCAAGGAAGGTTTTCAAGACAATTGGAGAAGAGACAATGGATGCCCCCCGCCCCTCCATTGTAGCAATCAGATCTAACCATCTATCTAGTCTTCTCACTACATCAAATCCATTTTTTTCCCAAGACCTGGTCAGGGAAGAAACCAGGCATTGAAGGTCCTCCACTGTAGCCATCAGGTCCAACCACCTATCTACTCAGCCCACTACACTACGTATGTTTTATTTCCAAGGCATGTTTGGAAAAGAGACAATGGATTGGGGTTACCTATTGTAGCCATCAGGTTCAGCCATCTATCTCGTCAGCCCACTACGCTGAATGCCGCTAAGCTCATGCTGTAGAAAATTTTTATAAAAGCCTATTTAGTGGCCTGGACACTAACAGTTTTGATTGGTATCTAACATTTCATTCTTACAAAATCAGCTACTTTGTATCCTGACATGTTCCTTTTCTTCCCATTCAATATTCTCAACGGGTAGACACAAATATAAGTCTCCCATGCTGCCACCAGCCTTGGAAGCCCTTTCCATTACTCCTATATTCACTACTTCACCTCTCCTCAAGAAGAGAAACATACCCAAAAGAACTGGTGCACCCAAAAGAGTTGGTGTCTCATATCTACCAAGAAAAGCGTATCAGAGGTACAGCGACAACAGCTGGCTGGTTATTAACAAAGTACCTTCCCTTAGTGCTGAGAGGTTGGAGACTCTTCACCCGTGGTCTGACAACAAGTGGAAAGGAAAATTTTCTCTCGTTGCCAATTTCATCCGTGTCAGACAAAGGTTAAAAGGAAATTATCACTTTTTATACCTCTATATATTTACTGACTTATCTGCTTATTAGTTGTTATAGATACTTATTTACTTAGAAATTTATCTAATGGATGTTACACGGCGTATTGGGGCGCGTACTGTACGCGCCGCAATACGCTGGGTGTTTTAGAAGCACACGCTGATCAGTGCATACTTCCAAAGCACGGGGAAGTACATATACATTCACATGCATTGGCAGTGCCACGTAAGCGCCGCAAACAAGTGACATGTCACTTCTCTCCCCCGGCGTAAGATACGATCATATTGTATGCCCGGGGAGAAGAGGCAGAATTTATAGTTCTCTATTAGAGCTATGAAATACCGTAATTGCCTCAATTACGCAGTGTGAACATACCCTTAGGGTATAAAGAGGTTTCACACAGTAGGCTTGCATATTAAGCATGCCTCTTTGGTACTTGTGTCTCAAAAACTGAAAAAATATTATGTATGCATTAAAAAAGAAGAATGATCTAACTTAAAGGGGGGGTTTTCCCCTATTGGTATTTCAATGGCCATAATTGCGGGGGGCATTTCAGACGAAAATTTTTGTTCAATAGCCCCAAATTGGTAATTCATAGCTTTCCCCAAAAGCCATCTCCCCCCCCGGTTTACAATACGGGGATATTGTCGCAAGAGAGAAGTGACAGTCCTTTCTTCGCGGTCCACGCGCCGTTTTTTAATGGGATGAATGGGACGGGTCCCCCGCGTTTTTAAAGCGTGAAATTTTTAAAAAAAACCCGGATTGCGCCGGTACAGTACTTAAACCAAAACCCTGTGAACATACCTTTCTTGTTTTAACCCCTTTTGATCATGCAAAAAAAAAAATTCGCCGGGGCTTTTCCCTTGGGCCATAACTTATTTTTCCATCTACATAGTCATATTAGGGCTTTTTTTGTGGGACAAGATGTCCTTTTTAATGGTTTCATGGACCTTACCATAGAATGTACTAAGAAACAAATTCTAAGTAGGGTGGAATGTGAAAAAAATAAATAATTGCATCATTTTTGCAGGGATTTCATTTTTATAGCATTAATTGACCAGTATAATTGATTTAAAGGGTTTCTTTCCTAAACATGGTGCAAAATCCCTTTTTACCCGGACCACAAAAGCATTTTGGTTGCCCCCAAAAGGGGCCCTTGGAAGGGGTAGGGTCTGGGGGTTGTTAAGCTAGCCCCCGCCTGTGAGTTTTACCACCCTGTGTCTAAACTCTCGGAAGCTACATAAAAAAGGGTTTTGGTGGCCAATTTGACCCCTTTAACCCTTAGTTTGCACCGGTTCGGGGGGTCACCGAAAGGGTAAGTGAAGCAGTGCACAGTTCTCATTGAAGCCTATGGCAATCATGTATGCTGGACACTGTAGGCCTTCGAAAATGCAGTTCTTCAAAAGAAAAAAAAAAAATTTTCGTTTTTTTTAAATAACCAAACCAAAATGAAAGAAACTTGAGAAGTGCAAACTTTTGCTTGATAAAAGTGATAATTTCCCTTTAAGGAGTTTGATTCATCACCTTGTAAGCATTTAAGGGTTTTGAGTGAAATATAAACTTCTTCAACATTTGTGTGCTCCTCGCCGCGCTTCCGGACGTCATGTTGAGAAGTAAGCTTGCTCTTCCATTGCTTAGTAACATCAGCTAACAAAGCTGCTGGCATTGTCCATTCTGTCAGTAACGATAGCCTCGGTCACACTCATTCTACCATCACTCCATCCCATAAGACCACATTGGGTATTCACGGTTTTATTTTTTGTACAGCAAGAACATAAGAGTTAAACTCAAGGATCTGGAGTAACTAACCAAAACACAACGTTTTAACTTAAATAGTATCAAAGGGGCACTCTCCCCAAGGTGGGTTTGGGGTTTTCTTGCCCTATCTGAGAATGATTGATCGGAGAAAAAATTTTCCCCCAAAGGAAAAAAAAAAACAGTGAGGCCTTCTGTCCTGGCCAACAAAACCTTGCACCATCAGGAAGGACCCAGCTTCTTTCTACTTCCATGTATGCTGTTGCCCTGGGTAGAACTAGTCAAACTTCATAGAGTTCAATTCACTACCTAATTGTTTCATTTTTGGCTGAAAAGTATCGTTAAAAGTTAGAGCTAATGCTCAAGTGCAACTTCTAACCCAACATGATAGTTAGGATTGAACTTCTTTGGGGTGTCAACCTTCTTAAATCTCTCCTGAAAGATTCCTCCAAGGCATAAGCCATATGTTGCTTTAACTAATTTTATTCATAATGCATAAGGTTGTCTCTGGTGGAAACAATGGGGCACATATACTGCTCCTCCGTAATACTTAGACTAGACAGTCAAAAAATGCACTGGACTCATCCCGCTGCCCACTGGTACAGGTTTCGAAACTGATCTAACTTTACACCATCTATGAGTTGGCTTAGATTCCATCAAGATTTGCCAAAATTTTGGTACCTTTTCTTTTGTTGCATGAACTAGCAGATTAAGCCACGACTTTCCACTAAGCCATCACAGAAGTGTCCAAAATGAATAGTAGCTGTGGTGTAAACTATTTTGGCACAGTTGCAACAGTAATGTGCCCCAACGTGCCCATAAGGTGTACTAGATATAAAACAATTATGCTAGAAATGATAGGACGACAGGTCATGTTTCCAAATATTTGGTTTTAAACAGAGGCAATGGTGTATGGATTATGTTAAAGAGGTTTTGCCCCCCATGTGAAATCCCTTTGGGGCTCACTACGATTCAGCCTCAGAGAACAACCGCATTAGTGCAGCTTTACTCCGTTCATGTCTATGGGAGATTGGAATATAGCCAAAAAAACTCGCTTTACTATATTCAATGCTGCCATAGTATAGGGAGGAGTGCACAAGTGCGGCCATATCCCCATTCCTTAAGGACGGCTCATAGCGAGCTAAGTGGCAAAACCCTTTTAAATTTATGGGGGATAATCTCATGTAAGTTTCTACTTTTAAGTTTGCCTTTATGTGTGAAAAATATTTTTCTTCCATTTCTGTAATTCCTAAAATAGACGGGTGGAGAAGCCTCAGAAATCACACTAAATGCGATACACAGCAGTTATCAGTGGCAGCTTGATTAAGCCTGAACGGTCACAGAAGTTGTTCTTTCAGCTGGATACAGTCATTTGCTTTTGGTTGTTTTTTGTGCCCCCACTCCCCAATGCATTGTTTTATGCAAAAACCCCATAATGCAATATGTGTATATGGTAAAGAACCAGTATGGAGCAGCAATAAGGGTCTAGACTCCACTTTGTGTCTGCACTACCATGTAACAAAGGTGAATTCTTGTCCCGTTTTAGCCTTCATCAGCAAGCATCGTTTTCTTCCAGCTACCAGTCCAAAATCAGGTATTGTCAAAAGCGGTTTTGTATCCAAATAAAAGTGTAACGTACTAACAAATGTCATGTTCAGTGCGAGACCTGCATACTTGCCCCATGTAACACCTTGTGGAAAATGTAAGATGCTATTGTGCTTGTATATGGTTATTGTAGTATCACAGTGCTTGTATATGGTTATTGTAGTATCATAGTGCTTGTATATGGTTATTGTAGTATCATAGTGCTTGTATATGGTTATTGTAGTATCATAGTGCTTGTATATGGTTATTGTAGTATCATAGTGCTTGTATATGGTTATTGTAGTATCATAGTGCTTGTATATGGTTATTGTAGTATCATAGTGCTTGTATATGGTTATTGTAGTATCACAGTGCTTGTATATGGTTATTGTAGTTCAAACAGTTGCTTGGTATATGGTTTTGGTAGTATCATAGTGCTTGAAAATAGGTTTTATGTAGTTTTCAAAAGTGCTTGTTTTATTATGGTTATTGTAGTATCATAGTGCTTGTATATGGTTATTGTAGTATCTGTGTGCTTGTATATGGTTATTGTAGTATCTGTGTGCTTGTATATGGTTATTGTAGTATCTGTGTGCTTGTATATGGTTATTGTAGTATCTGTGTGCTTGTATATGGTTATTGTAGTATCTGTGTGCTTGTATATGGTTATTGTAGTATCTGTGTGCTTGTATATGGTTATTGTAGTATCACAGTGCTTGTATATGGTTATTGTAGTATCACAGTGCTTGTATATGGTTATTGTAGTATCATAGTGCTTGTATATGGTTATTGTAGTATCATAGTGCTTGTATATGGTTATTGTAGTATCTGTGTGCTTGTATATGGTTATTGTAGTATCTGTGTGCTTGTATATGGTTATTTTTAGTACCCTGAGTGCTTGTCGATGGTTATTGTAGTATCTGAGTGCTTGTATATGGTTATTGTAGTATCACAGTGCTTGTATATGGTTTTTGTAGTATCATACTGCTTGTATATGGTTATTGTAGTATCATAGTGCTTGTATATGGTTATTGTAGTATCAGAGTGCTTTTTATATGGTTTTTGTAGTATCATAGTGCTTTGTATATGGTTATTGTAGTATCATATGCTTTGTAATGGTTATTGTAGTATCACAGTGCTTGTATATTAGTAATTGTAGTATCAATAGTGCTTGTATATAGTTTTGTAGTACCACAGTGCTTGTATAGGGTTTTATTGTAGTATCTGTGTGCTTGTATATGGTTATTGTAGTATCATAGTGCTTGTATATGGTTATTGTAGTATCATACTGCTTGTATATGGTTATTGTAGTATCATAGTGCTTGTATATGGTTATTGTAGTATCTGTGTGCTTGTATATGGTTATTGTAGTATCATAGTGCTTGTATATGGTTATTGTAGTATCACAGTGCTTGTATATAGTTATTGTAGTATCATAGTGCTTGTATATGGTTATTGTAGTATCTGTGTGCTTGTATATGGTTATTGTAGTATCATAGTGCTTGTATATGGTTATTGTAGTATCATACTGCTTGTATATGGTTATTGTAGTATCACAGTGCTTGTATATGGTTATTGTAGTATCATACTGCTTGTATATGGTTATTGTAGTATCTGTGTGCTTGTATATGTTTGTCATAGTATGACAGTGCTTGTATATGGTTATTGTAGTATCTGTGTGCTTGTATATGGTTATTGTAGTATCATAGTGCTTGTATATAGTTATTGTAGTATCATAGTGCTTGTATATGGTTATTGTAGTATCATAGTGCTTGTATATGGTTATTGTAGTATCATAGTGCTTGTATATGGTTATTGTAGTATCTGTGTGCTTGTATATGGTTATTGTAGTATCATAGTGCTTGTATATGGTTATTGTAGTATCATAGTGCTTGTATATGGTTATTGTAGTATCATAGTGCTTGTATATGGTTATTGTAGTATCATAGTGCTTGTATATGGTTATTGTAGTATCTGTGTGCTTGTATATGTTTGTCATAGTATGACAGTGCTTGTATATGGTTATTGTAGTATCTGTGTGCTTTTATATGGTTATCATTGTATTGGCATGCTTGTAATTGGTTATCGTAGTATCTGAGCCGCCATATGCTAACACTGACACCATGTCTCCAGGCAGCTGTAGTCATTTATCTGATAAATGCGGATAAATGTCCATTGTGGATTTCATACTCAATTCTAATCAAATCTATCACAACTCCCGATGTTGAATATTTTTATTTGATTTTAGTTCTTCTAGCCAAGCTTATTCGTCACAGACTGCTGCCAAAGGTCCCACGCCTTATGGAGGGTACAATGAGCCTTCAGCTCCCGCTGCCAAGCCTCGAGTAGTGACGACTGCAAGCATCAAACCATCTGTTTACCAACCAAGCCAAGGTAAGAGAATCCAAAATGATATTCTGTAATAATGCCTAAATAATTGCTGCATCTTCAGTTGGGATATCATGAGGCCGAAGTCTGGACAGATACAACAGAATGCGACAAAATTGAAATGGGGTTGTTTCACAGTAGACTATCATGAACAGATCTGGCTCTAGACAAACACAGCGAAAAGACGATTTTGCCAGGGGAGTTACAGGCAGCCAAAAATGTGGTATAAATTAAAGGTATATTCCTACTAGTAATTGCCACTATGATGGCATCTCAATAGGATATGCCAACTAAGTGCAGGTACCAGAGGTAGGACCTGCACCTATCTCAGGAACAGACCCCAAAAGTGTGGTCTCAGAATGAAGAGCCAATTGTCCTAGCTCACGATATTGGTGGTTTGTGTCCCACATGCTAGACCAACCTCAAACTTAAGAGAGGTTCTCCCATCTCACACTTTGATGGTATATCCATAGAATATGTCACATACTCTGATAGGTGCAAGTCCCATATATCTCAGAGACGGGCTCTCTGAAAGCCTCCGTATAGAACGAAGAGTTGGTCACCTTTGTGGACAACTCTCCATTCTGCTCTACGGGAGTTCTCAGTACAGAAAAGCGGTGTATTTGTCTGTATTCAGAACTCCCATAGTACAGATTGAAGAGTCGGACGTGTCACCTGCTCTCCATTCTGATCTGGCACTTTTGGGGGGCCCATTCCCTAAATAGTTGTGGTTTCTGGGGGTGGGACCTGCACCTGTCACACTTTGATGGTATATCTTATCAATGTACCATCAAGGTCTATGGTGCAAAATGTCCTCTAAACCAGGGCTCCCCAACTCCAGTCCTCACGCCCCACCAACAGGTCATGTTTTCAGGATCTCCCACAGAATGCACTGACAATAATCATATCACCTGTGCAATGCTAAGGAAAGCAGAAAACATCCCCTGTTGGTGGGGCGTGAGGACTTCAGTTGGGGACCACTGCTTTAAATGTTCCATTCTGGCCCATACAAATGGTCAGCTATCTTAGTCATCCCCTCTATGACAACCATTTGACCTAAAATTATATAGATGAAGAATGTTTTTACAAGATACTACCTATAACCTATGTTCACATCACATTTGTGACATACATTCAACTTGTATATCAGGAAAACTCCAAAAGTAAATGGTAAAATATGTCCACAGGGTTAAATAGCCAGAAGGGTTTCCAATGGAGCCAGAAGGGTATCCTTCTCCTTTTTCCAAATTCTAGTCATGCAAAAAAATTCTGAGAAAACACAATCTCTCTCTACGGTGTCATATGGCACAGCTCACTATTCCTTGTAGAAGAGTATCGTAGATCCGTAATGGGGTGCTGCTCAGTTCCTGCTTCTGGACGGAAGCTTGAATAATATTTCAAATGTACAAGGTAGGTTGGTGGATCCAGCAGTCCCACCAAATGGGTGGAAAAAAGTTTAAAACAAACCTTTATTAGTTGAAAGTTAAAATATTGTGCTAAATGAGCACATCTTCCCACTCAGAGGTGGCCGACGCATTTCGGACAATGTGTCCTTAATTGTGGCAATCCTGGTCAGCTGCTTTAAAGCATACTTACTAACCATGAAATTTTTTATGTAAGACTGGTATAAACTGGGACTCAAAGGGGTTTGGGGCTCATGCAAACTACACCTAAAAATAGCATTCCCTTGCATTCCGAGACCATTCCCAGTCCTTCCACGGACATTCCCAGAGTGGGGCTGATTTTCCCCAATCTGTGACATAAAAGGTTGTCAAGTTTCCTCTTAGGGGCTTGTAGAGCTGCAATCGGATTATGTAAGAATCCTATAAGTATGCCATACATGTCTAAGATGGGAGTAACCCTTTAAGGGCGCGTTTTCCGTCGGGAAACCGGACGGAAGATTGTGCTTCTACAATGTTTTGCCGCCGGACCGCCGGCGACAAAACCGTCCGACGGCAAAACCTGTGCAGTGGGGACAGTGGGGACTGCTGCACAGGTTTTGCATAGAGCACCATTGTGCTCATTTTCGGCCGGTTTTTCAGGCGGTCTGAAAAACCACAAACCGGCTGAAAAACCGGCCGAAAACCCATGGGGGACATGCCCTAAGAGGATTCATCATATATGTAGTCTTCAATGTTTTATTATATTGAAGAAAAACCTGTTACTTGTTAGCAGGTTGGTTTTGTTTAAATATTTTTTTTTATATTTTGGATGCTCTTTTTTATGTTTCTTATAGTTTTTGTTTCAATTCACTTCTACATTGTATTTGTTCACCAAACATATTGCAATTTTCTATATCTAAAATGCACAGGCAGCAGTTAGGACGTGCCACGAGTTGGTCCTAACACGGATTAGCTCTGGATAGTCCAGGGGACCTTTGTTGGGCTCATGGCTTTCTGTTTGGGCTTATTTTGGAGCACCCTTGATTCCAGGGCATTGTACATTTCTGGCGGGTACATAAATAACATTGGTCAAACAATTACAAAGTGACAATAAGTGACTAACAACTGGTACAGAGGGAAAGAGGTCCCTGCCCGCGAGGGCTTACAATCTACAGGGGAGGGGTGAAGAGACAGAAGGTGAGGGGCAGACATGGTTATGGATAGTGTAGTGACAGTAGGGTTATTGTTGGTTATAGGCAAGCCTGAAGAAATGGGTTTTCAGGTTACGTTTGAAGACGGTGAGAGAGGGGGAGAGTCTGATGTGTTGGGGCAGTGAGTTCCAGAGTGTGGGGGAAGCACGAGAGAAGTCTTGGAGACGGTTATGTGAGGAGGTGATAAGAGGAGAGCAGAGGAGAAGGTCCTGTGAGGAGCGGAGAATGCGTGAGGGGAGGTATTTAGAGATTAAGGCAGAGATGTATGGAGGGGAGAGGTTATGGAGAGCCTTGTAGGTCGAAGTTGCTAGCTTGAACTGGATTCGCTTGGCAGATTAGCCACTAATAAGAACCTCCCTTCCTTGTCATTTTCACAGTAACACAGTAAATAAGGTTGGAAAAAGAAACGGGTCCATCAAGTCCAACTTATAACTCTACAGTGTGGATCCAGAGGAAGGCAAAAACCCTTAAGAGGAAGATGCCAATTGTCCCATACAAGATGAAAAATCTCTCAAAGGGTCCTGGCCACACGACATATGTATAAAACTGGTTTGATTCTGTTTAAGAATCCGGCTGGTATTTTAATGTATTTCCTAGGCTTTGGGGGACGGTGCCGTCTTTGGTTCGTGGATTTGCCCATCCCCTATAACCATTGAATTCCACATCTTCTGCCCGAAAACCGGGTGGCACATTGTGGATGCTCAAGTTTTTCAGAACGCCGACAGCTGAAAATCTGACTACGGAAGAAATTTTCTTTTAAAGTCTATGGGGATGGTTTATTGATTTTCATACGCTTTCCACATCCACTAACCATCTGAAAATCCGTCCGATAGACCATGCCGTGTGGATGGACCCTAAATAAGGTGTCAGAATAAATCCCTGGCTCAACATCCTATCTCCAGCATCTACTCCCCATAGTCCCCCTAGGGCGCTTCACCACTAGGGGGCGCGATCGTTAATACAGCCTAATGCATTGCATAAACAATGCATTAGACTATACCAAGATGGCGGTTTCCCCACTTCCTGCCTGGGGCCGCAAGTGGGGCAAACAAAAACATGGCAGCGATGGAGGCCTTCACAGGGCTTCCCGCTGCCATGTTCAGCCATCGGAACCCTGCGATTGCACCGCAGAGGCTCCAATCGGAGCGAGGAACGGGGCGCAGCACTTTTTTAAATTCATTTAGATGCCGCGGCCAACTTTGCTGCAGCGTCTAAAGGGTTAAACAGCGCGGGCGCCGCCACCCCCCCCCCCCCCCCACCGCTCTGTATAACCACCGGGTGTTCGCTCCAATTAGCCGCTCACACCCATCATGCTGCGATCCCGCTACACAACTCCTTAGCGCCATTAGGACGTACCCATACGTCCAGGTGGGTTAAGGGGTTAGAGTGCTCTACCTGTTCCAGCAGTAATGCACCTGGATTTGCCGTACTGAAGCTATATATGTGCAGCTTCATACGGCAGTAGTGCGACGCCTCCCGCAAACCCCCTAAAACCAGGCGCATTACAAAGTTCTGCCGCCGCTCTGTAATACTCTTGATATTGGAGTGCAGCTGATTAAAAATAGAGTAAACAGAGCTGTGCTAGATGTCGGGCCGAAAATATGCCTGACTTCTGGTGCAGCCCCATTCATTCATGTTCCCCTTCGTAACCACAAGTGCCTATTGTCATACAGTTACAGCCAATGGTCCCCAAGGGGTTACAGACCGACGCTTTGTCGCATAGTAAAGCACTCTTATGTCCATTTTTGAAGCGGCGCACTGCACGGTTTTTCTACTTTTGATAGCTTCTCCTTCATTATTCCAGATCCGTTCCACTAGGTGGCACAAAAACCCATCAGTTCCAGGAACACGATAGAAGCTATTCGACAACAAAATCTACCGCAATATAGTAATATACAGGCAGTAATGGCTCCTAGCGGGAGATAATGTGCTTCTCCGCCATAAACGGTGCCAGGTGATACTGCCAAGAAACTGTATGTCGGCATCTGTTCTGTCCAATTCGACAATGGACTTTGCTTGTAAAGAGAGTGTTTTGGCTATCGGCATACATTAGGTAAATGCGCTACATTGTAGCCTGTAAAAGCGATCCTCAAAAATAGATGCAAATGAAATTATATAAATACTTCCCTGCAAACTTTACAGTAATAGCAGTTGCGGAGGGGCTCAGAGGCTTAAAGGGGTGGTCTCAACATAATTATTAGCTTTAAATATGGAGGCAAAGGTAAAGAAAGATTGTTTACCGACTACTAGGCTGCAGTAGAAGTCAGGTCTGTAGCTATAGCAACCAGTGCTGGCAGACTATCAGGAGAGAGCGTACAGGTCTGTAGCTATAGTGAGCAGTGTTGGCAGCCTATAAGGAGAGATTGAACAGGTCTGTAGCTATAGCAACCAGTGTTGGCAGCCTATCAGGAGAGATCCAACAGGTCTGTAGCTATAGCAACCAGTGATGGCAGCCTATCAGGAGAGATTGAACAGGTCTGTAGCTATAGCAACCAGTGCTGGCAGCCTATCAGGAGAGATGGAACAGGTCTGTAGCTATAGCAATCAGTGGTGGCAGCCTATCAGGAGAGATGGAACAGGTCTGTAGCTATAGCAACCAGTGCTGGCAGCCTATCGGAGAGATGGAACAGGTCTGTAGCTATAGCAACCAGTGCTGGCAGCCTATTAGGAGAGATGGAACAGGTCTGTAGCTATAGTGACCTGAGAAGGTGATGCAGCCCATACAAGAGGGGATATCTAGGAATAGGTAGGACACTGGTAATGGACACATATTGCAAAGTGACTTTTTTTGCAAGATCTTTAATATAAAAAGCAGCAATCCCTGTAGTGAGACGACCCCTTTAACCACCTGTCCCCTAAAGCCCAACATTTCTCTCCTGATCCCAAGTCATGATCAGACTGGATCATTGCTGTAAAAAAGAAGTGTATATATCTTCATAGGTGTTATTACTACTTTGTTTCTTGAAGCTCTCACCCGTTCCTGTCGTGGCCAGTGCCTGAGGCGGCAATTCCATAGATTTACAGTTCTTATAGTAAAGGTTTTTCAGCTGTGGATATCGAACCTTTTTTAACCATTCTGGGAGGTTTTTTGTGAAACAGCAGCTCGTCACCAAACTTTTCTAGGAGCGATTAATATACTTATACAAATTAAACTATTTAATGCTATGACTAACTGAAAGGATCAGACGATTTGGAGCTTTGTGCCATAAGTAGATCTCCAACCATTATTCAAATAAGGACATCATTTTCATCTAGGTGTTCAGTGACCTTGACCATCACAGGTAACACCATTCACCTCTTCAACATCCTAAATGAAATGAAAATGTGGTAGCCTGTACACCCCCCCCCCCCCCCCCTTAGACTCCTGGGAATAATGGGCTATCAGAACCAAACAAGTAAACCATCACCCAGACAAGAGTTACAACATAATAGACCCCTAAATTATGCTCAATCAATATGGACAATACTGTAGCACTGTTCCCCAAAACACTACCTTGCTTTGCAAAAAATAAAAATGTAGTGTCTGTATAACAGGGGTGTCAAGCTTCTTTCCAACAAGGGCCACATCAGCTTTATTGGTTTCCCTCCAAGGGCGCTCAGAGAGACCTGTGCCACCTCCTGTGAGATGCTAAACAGAGCGGTGTGGAAATGGGTGGCAGAGCTTAGAAGCCAAGATGGCGCCGACCTCTGCCAAGTGCTGGCTCCATCCTCTGTTGAAAGTGTAGAGATAATCTCTTTATATCTGGACCCTGTCCAGCCTGCCCACTGTGCCTAAGCTTTCACAGGCCACAAGGGGACGTGGGGGGCTTAAAGGGGTTGTCTCACTACGAAGATTATAGTTGAAAATGTGGGGACCAAAAATCTAAGGATGTACGTCCTTGGTTACTATTGGCAAAGTGCTACGGTTTTAGAGAACGGGCTGGTTTACATGTGCTTAGCAACGGTGTTTGTTTACTGGTCAGGGAAGCATTCTGTCCTGCCCAGGTCGTGCACATGCAAAGGAAAGGCAGTTAAGAGGAGGGGCAGGGATGTGTGTATTGGCAGGCAAGGAGGAGAAGCAGTGAAGAGGATACAATACACACAACCCCCCTGCAAGTCCTCTCACTGCTTCTCCTCCTTGCCTACCAATACACACATCCCTGCCCCTCCTCTTAACTGCCTTTCCTTTGCATGTGCACGACATGGGCAGGACAGAATGCTTCCCTGACCAGTAAACAAACACCGTTGCTAAGCACATGTAAACCAGCCCGTTCTCTAAAACCGTAGCGCTTTGCCAATAGTAACCAAGGACGTACATCCTTAGATTTTTGGTCCCCACATTTTTAACTATGATCTTCATAGTGAGACAACCCCTTTAATTCAGCCCACGGTGCTTGAAATTGACTTATGTGCTACATAAAGTTGGCAAGCTGCCAGGTCTGGTGTGGGCACCAACAAAGTCAGAAACTCCCTGGTGTTGACTTTCTGTTGTCTAGCGCTGTGCGGAGGGTTTTCTTGTGCACATCTGACACTTCTATCCACATCCTTTGGCTGCTCCTCAAGCAGGAGTAGTAAGGCTGCTATTTACATTACAGTTCAATTTACAACCCATTACTGACCTGACTATGGGGCGCCATGAATTCTAGTTACATCCCTGGGTAACGAACACCCATCTGTCCAAATTCACTGCCAGCTGCACTGTGGATCAAGGGTAGATGCAAGTCAGTAGCCAGAGTTTGTAAAGATTAGACACCTTCATTTTTTTTATGTGGAGACGCAACACTTAAAGGGAATGTGTCATCAAAAATGACTTATTGTTTAATTCGCGTTTTATGTTAAACACATGTTTTAAGAATTTTTGGTTATATTTTTTTAAATTTTCCATATCACTTACAATATTTTTTAATAATTCTTAAGTCCTGCAGTTTTCACTTCGGCCACTAGGCCTAATAATAGTCTGACACTTCCTGTTCTGTAGAGAGAGATTCTCAGTTGTCTGCTCAATATCAGCACAAAGAGGGTCAAACTGAAAGGAGACACCGGTGTGAATCGATAACACAGGATCCACCAGTCACAAGAGGAGATGGTCACAGTTCACCCTTTTGATCTCCCTGCACAGTGACTTCTTCCCAGGTCACAGAGCATGACTAGAAAATTCTCCTATAGAAGTCAATGGGACTGAAACAGTCTTAAGGCTCTTATGTGCATGAAGCTGCCGTAAAGCATCTCTCTGACTGCTGTTAAAGCAGCGCAAACAAGGCCTAGTGGCCAAAGTGAAAACTGCAAGACTTAAGAATTATCAAAAAATATTGAAAGTGATATGAAAAATAAAAAAATTAAAAAATTCCTAAACATGTGTTTAACATAAAACGCGAATTAAACAATAAGTCAATTTTGATGACACATTCCCTTTAAAGAGCTGTGACAAAAGAAAAATAATGCCATAAAAGTGATTAAACTCTAAATAATATTGCTCATCTGTCATATTTCATGATGTTCCAGCACTGAAGCCCATGTGTTCCCCATCAGGTTTTATTTACAGGCCAGCAGCCAATCAATGGCCATAGCGGTGCAGCCAGTAAAGACAGAAAGTGGCCACCAATGCCAGTACAGTGGTTGAAGTCACATAATCAAAGACTGATGCAACAAAAACACAGCTTAGACTCCTACAAACACCAAATTTCAGAAAAATATTCAAGTGCATTGATGATACCTTTTCTATATTTTGAGGTTTTCAGTGCACATTTTAATCAAAATATCTTTTTTGCATGGCGTATTTGGAGCAGCAACTGCCTCTATCTTAAGACCTAAGGAACACAGAAATGAACAAACAGTACTCTACAGACAGATAAACACTGAATAAATTAATTATTTCTAAGTTCATTACTACTGCATCTAGTGTATATGAAAATCTAAGGCTTTTAGTGCACATTTTAATCAAATTGTTAAAGGCCCATAGATCAATGGCAAGGTAACCTTGGTTCAGACGGGGACCTACTCTTTACAATCTCACCTCTCTTGTGCCTTCTCAGACCTCTACTTTTCAGGTTTTCAGGGTCATAGTTACAGTTAGGTCCATATATATTTGGACACTGACATAATTTTTGTTTTTTCGTACCTATTTACTGAAACATATTTAAGTTCTAGTTATATAATGGACATGGTCAAACTCCAGACTTTCAGCTTTCATTTAGGGGTATCCACATTAAAATTGAAGGGTGTAGAAGTTTCAGCTCATTAACATGGGCCACCCTGTTTTTAAAGGGATCAAAAGTCATTGGACAAATTAAATAATTGTAAATGAAAAGATAATTTTTAATACTTGGTTGAAAACCCCGTGTTGGCAGTGACGGCCTGAAGTCTTGAACTCATGGACATCACCAGACGCTGTGTTTCCTCTTTTTTGATGCTCTGCCGGCCTTTACTGCAGCGGGTTTGTTTGTGGCCTGACTGAAGTTTGGTCTGTAACAAGTGAAATGCAGACTCAATTGGGTTGAGATCAGGTGACGGACTTGGCTATTCAAGAATATTCCACTTCTTTGCTTTAATAAACTCCTGGGTTGCTTTGGCTTTATGTTTTGGGTCATTGTCCATATGTATTATGAAACAGCCACCAATCAGTTTGGCTGCATTCGGATAGATTTGAGAACACAGAAGGTCTCTCAATACTCTCCAAGATGTAGGCGTATCAATATCTAAATCTATCATAAAGAGAAGACTGCATGAAAGTATATACAGAGGGTTCACTGTCCGGTGCAAGCCACTCATAAGCCTCAAGAATAAAAAGGCTAGTTTGGTAAAAACTATGGCGAAGCCATGGTACAATGCCACATCATCTGTAAGACATGACAGAGGCAGTTTGATGACTTGGCCATGCATGCCTGTCAGTGGCTCTGGGTCACTAGTGTTTATTGATGATGTAACACAGGACAGAAGCAGACAGATGTATTCTGAGGTATTCAGAGACATACTGTGTGCTCAAATCCAGCCAAATCCAACCAGTCTCTGAAAATCCTCAGAATACATCATCAATAAACTCTAGTGACCCAGTGCCGCTGGCAGCTATGCATGGCCAGGTCACCAAACTGCCTCTGTCATGTTTTACAGATGATGTGGTATTGTACCACGCCTTCGCCATGGTTTTTACCAATCTAGCCTTTTTATTCTTGAGGCTTATGAGTAGCTCGCACCGTACAGTGAACCCTCTATATTTACTTTCATGCAGTCTTCTCTTTATGATAGATTTGTATATTGATACGTTTACATCTGGGAGAGTATACAGAGAACTACTGTGTGCTCAAATCCAGCCAAATGCAGACAAACTGATTGGTGGTTGTTTCATAATACAGATGGACAATAACCCAAAATATAAAGCCAAAGCAACCCGGGAGTTTATTAAAGCAAAGAAGTGGAATATTCTTGAATGGCCAAGTCAGTCACCTGATCTCAGCCCAGTTGATCATGCATTTCACTGGTTACAGACCAAACTTCAAACCGAAAGGCCACAAATAAACAGCAACAGAAAACTGCCGCAGTAAAGGCCGACCGAGCATTAAAGAGGAGAAATGACAGTGACTTGTGATGTCCATGAGCTCAAGACTTCAGGCCATCATTGCCAACACAGGGGTTTCACCAAGTATTAGAAATTAGCATTTTATTTAAGATTATTTAATTCGTCCAACTACTTGTGTTCCCTTTATAAACAGGGCGGCCCATGTTAATGAGCTGAAACCCCTACACCCTTCATCCAATTGTAATGTGGCTACCCTCCAATGAAAGCTGAAGATCATGGACTGTATGTCCATTATACACTCACCGGCCACTTAATTAGGTACACCTGTCCAACTGCTCGTTAACACTTAATTTCTAATCAGCCAATCACATGGCGGCAACTCAGTGCATTTAGGCATGTAGACATGGTCAAGACAATCTCCTGCAGTTCAAACCGAGCATCAGTATGGGGAAGAAAGGTGATTTGAGTGCCTTTGAACGTGGCATGGTTGTTGGTGCCAGAAGGGCTGGTCCGAGTATTTCAGAAACTGCTGATCTCCTGGGATTTTCACGCACAACCATCTCTAGGGTTTACAGATAATGGTCCGAAAAAGAAAAAACATCCAGTGAGCGGCAGTCCTGTGGGCGGAAATGCCTTGTTGATGCCAGAGGTCAAAGGAGAATGGGCAGACTGGTTCGAGCTGATAGAAAGGCAACAGTGACTCAAATAGCACCCGTTACAACCAAGGTAGGCAGAAGAGCATCTCTGAACGCACAGTACGGCCAACTTTGAGGCAGATGGGCCACAGCAGCAGAAGACCACACCGGGTGCCACTCCTTTCAGCTAAGAACAGGAAACTGAGGCTCCAATTTGCCCAAGCTCATCGAAATTGGACAGTAGAAGATTGGAAAAACGTTGCCTGGTCTGATGAGTCTCGATTTCTGCTGCGACATTCGGATGGTAGGGTCAGAATTTGGCGTCAACAACATGAAAGCATGGATCCATCCTGCCTTGTATCAACGGTTCAGGCTGGTGGTGGTGGTGTCATGGTGTGGGGAATATTTTCTTGGCACTCTTTGGGCCCCTTGGTACCAATTGAGCATCGTTGCAACACCTTGTGGAATCTATGCCACGAAGAATTGAGGCAGTTCTGAAGGCAAAAGGGGGTCCAACCCGTTACTAGCATGGTGTACCTAATAAAGTGGCCGGTGAGTGTATAACTATAACATGTTTCAGTAAATAGGAACAAAAACAAAATATCTGTCAGTGTCCAAATTTATATGGACCTTATTGTATACTCTCTTCAAATTAAAAACAGCTTGGATGAGCTCCCATTGGATAGCTAGGTCCCTCTTGCCCTTAAAAGTATGAAGGCCTAGAAAGGCACCAAGAGGGGCATGACTGTACAGAGTAGGTGCCCATTTGATCTGAAGCCACTTGGTTATTGTTGGATTGGTTCTCATGTCACCATCTAGCTTTCTACCATGGAAGGTGGCTAGGATAGCTGGGGAGGGCTCTGCCACCACCTGTGAATTACTAAACAGTTATATGGGCAGAGGAGACCCAGTAAGGCGCTCACTCCCTGCCAAGTGCTGGCTGCATCCTCAGGGAAAGTGGAGAGTCGGCTCTGATGTGCCCGGACCTTTTCCTTTCCTGCTCGTGGTGTCTAAGCTCTGGTGGGCATCATAAAATAATGTGGAGGGCCACGTTTAGCCTGTGGCCCTCAAAGGGGTTCTACCACAACAAACAATGAAGGCATATTGCTAGGATATGCCATCATTGTCGGAGAGTTGTGAGTCCCACCTCTGGAATCCGTATTCATCTCGGGAATGGGCCCCCAAAAATCAAAGAGCAGACTGAAGAGCCAGTCATGCTTGTGCATGGCTCTCCATTCTGTTCTATGGGCAGAGAAGAAGACTTTGCTCCCCTGTAATGGGAACTCCCATAGAACAGAAAGGACAACAATTCTCTCTCCTGTACTGGGAACTCCCATAGAACAGAATGGAGAACACAGAGCTCCCCTGTACTGGGAACTCCCATAGAACAGAATGGAGAACACAGTGCTCCCCTGTACTGGGAACTCCCATAGAGGAGAATGGAGAACACAGCGCTCCCCTGTACTGGAAACTCCAATAGAACAGAATGGAGAACACAGCGCTCCCCTGTACCGGGAACTCCCATACAGGAGAATGGAGAACACAGCACTCCCCTATACTAGGAACTCCCATAGAACAGAATGGAGAACACAGCGCTCACCTGTACTGGGAACTCCCACAGAACAGAATGGAGAACACAGTGCTCCCCTGTACTGGGAACTGCCATAGAACATAATAGAGAACACAGCGCTCCCCTGTACTGGGAACTCCCATAGAACAGAATGGAGAACACAGAGCTCCCTGTACTGGGAACTCCTATAGAGGAGAATGGAGAACACAGCGCTCCCCTGTACTGGGAACTCCCACAGAACAGAATGGAGAACACAGCGCTCCCCTGTACTGGGAACTCCCATAGAACAGAATCGAGAAAACAGCGCTCCCCTGTAATGGGAACTCCCATAGAACCGAATGGAGAACAAAACGCTCTCCTGTACTGGGAACTCCCATAGAGGAGAATGGAGAACACAGCGCTCCCCTGTACTGGGAACTCCCATAGAACAGAATGGAGAACACAGCGCTTCCCTGTACTGTTAAATCCCATAGTACAGAATGGAGAACACATCGCTGCCATGTACTGGGAACTCCCATAGAGGAGAATGGAGAACACAGCACTCTCCCTTACCGGGAACTCCCATACAGGAGAATGGAGAACACAGTGCTCCCCTGTACTGGGAACTCCCATAGAGCAGAATGGAAAACACAGCGCTCCCCTGTACTGGGAACTCCCATAGAAGAGAATGGAGAACACAGCGCTCCCTGTACTGGGATCTCCCATAGAACAGAATGGAGAACACAGCGTTCCCCTGTACTGGATACTCCGATAGAATACAATGGAGAACACAGCGCTCCCCCGTACTGGAAACTCCCATAGTACAGAATGGATAACACAGCGCTCCCCTGTACTGGGAACTCCCATAGAATACAATGGAGAACACAGCGCTCTCCCGTACTGGAAACTCCCATAGAAGAGAATGGAGAACACAGCGCTCCCCTATACTGGGAACTCCCATAGAATACAATGGAGAACACAGCGCTCCCCTGTACTGGAAACTCCCATAGTACAGAATGGAGAACACATCGCTCCCCTGTACTGGGGATTCCCATAGAACAGAATGGAGAACACAGCGCTCCCCTGTACTGGGAACTCCCATAGAACAGAATGGAGAACACAGCGCTCCCCTGTACTGGGAACTCCCATAGAACAGAATGGAGAACACAGCGCTCCCCTGTACTGGAAACTCCCATAGTACAGAATGGAGAACACAGCGCTCCCCTGTACTGGGAACTCCCATAGAGGAGAATGGAGAATACAGCACTCTCCCTTACCGGGAACTCCCATACAGGAGAATGGAGAACACAGTGCTCCCCTGTACTGGGAACTCCCATAGAACAGAATGGAGAACACAGCGATCCCCTGTACTGGGAACTCCCATAGAAGAGAATGGAGAACACAGCGCTCCCCTCTACTGGGAACTCCCATAGAACAGAATGGAGAACACAGCGATCCCCTGTACTGGATACTCCGATAGAATACAATGGAGAACACAGCGCTCCCCCGTACTGGAAACTCCCATAGTACAGAATGGATAACACAGCGCTCCCCTGTACTGGGAACTCCCATAGAATACAATGGAGAACACAGCGCTCTCCCGTACTGGAAACTCCCATAGAAGAGAATGGAGAACACAGCGCTCCCCTATACTGGGAACTCCCATAGAATACAATGGAGAACACAGCGCTCCCCTGTACTGGAAACTCCCATAGTACAGAATGGAGAACACATCGCTCCCCTGTACTGGGGATTCCCATAGAACAGAATGGAGAACACAGCGCTCCCCTGTACTGGGAACTCCCATAGAACAGAATGGAGAACACAGCGCTCCCCTGTACTGGGAACTCCCATAGAACAGAATGGAGAACACAGCACTCCCCTGTACTGGAAACTCCCATAGTACAGAATGGAGAGGAACTTCCAGCTCTCCAGTCTGCGCTTTGTTTTGTGGTTGATTCCTTATAAGTTAGAAGTTCTGCATGGCGTGCATCAGTGTTTATTTCATCAGTGTTTGGAGGTGCTTGCTAACCTGTTAGAAAGGTTGTCAATAAACAGTAATTTGAAGGGAAATCTGTCACCGAGTGTTCAGTTTCTCTGCAGCACCCCCACAGGAGAAATCAGGTATTACACACTACCCATTCAAATCAATGGGCTGCCTGCATAATGTAGGACAGGTCCTCCAGACAGAGAAACACTGGACAAAAGATGAGGATCTTTGATGGCCTTTTTTTGAACTCAGAATTTTTCTAAAAGGGCTTTCTAAAGTCTTGAACCTCTTTAGCAGAAATGTCTTTTATTATTGCTATTCTGCTGGAAGTTTTTTTGTTTTCTTGGAACACCCATTCACACATTTAACTAATCTGCAAGTTTTAATTTTGGCAGATACTACGCTGTATAGCCAGCATTGCGTGACCCCTCTATGACACACATGGCTGCTTACAGATATATCTCTGCATTGGGCAAGTTTGCTGAACAAATAACTACTGTCGCTAGGCAGACCATGGGGGGGTTTATCATGTTACTGATCTGTGTTATGCATTACTGAGGTTCTGATTAAAAAAAATTAAAATGAAAGCCGTAGCAACCACCCAGTAATAGAGCACACTCTTCCAAAATGCAGACTCAACATCTCCAATATACGACCATCAAGATAGAAAGGAGAAACCTCACATCAACCATACAAAGTGGCAAGGAAGGTCTACTCACTCCGGTCTCCAAGAAAGCCACACATGACCACGTTTTTTAGACAGTTTAAAGGCTTTAAAAAAGCGTTAAAGAGGAGCCGACGTGTTGCTCTCTTGAAGTCAACCTTCCTTGCCACTTTATATGGTTGATGTGAGGTTTCTTCTGGTGAGTCAAACGTTCATTTAACTTTGTATGGTTGATAGAAATTAGCTGTAGGATTTGCCCCGAGAATCAACTCCACTGGGGGGCCCCCAATAATCAGTCTTACTGGTGGACCCCCAAGAATCAACTCTACTGGTGGTCCCCCAATAATCAGTCTTACTGGTGGACCCCCAAGAATCAACTCTACTGGTGGTCCCCCAATAATCAGTCTTACTGGTGGACCCCCAAGAATCAACTCTACTGGTGGACCCCCAAGAATCAACTACACTGGTGGACCCCCAAGAATCAACTACACTGGTGGACCCCCAAGAATCAACTACACTGGTGGACCCCCAAGAATCAGTCTTTCTGGTGGGCCCCCAAGAATCAACTCTACTGGTGGGCCCCCAAGAATCAACTCTACTGGTGGGCCCCCAAGAATTAGTCTTACTGGTGGGCCCCCAAGAAACAAATCCACTGGTGGACCCACTCCCCAGAAAAAAAAAAAAAAAACACTCGTTAGCCCCTTAAAATCAACCCCACTGGTGGGTCTCCAAGAATAAATTCCACCAGTAGGCCCCCAAGAATTAACCCCATGGTTGGGCCTCCAAAATCTCTAGTTTAGCTAGCTTCATATAAAAAGTAGGAGTCTTACATCCGGACTGAGCAGTACATCCACAATGACACAGCTGGTCACGTAATATTTATGCTAACTGGTGCAGTGCCAAGCTGTTGTGAATAATGGGTGGCGCATGTCCTACAGCTTCTGAACAATGTCAACTTGCACCTAAAGTTCTTCGCTGCCACTTTAGTAAATCACTTTAGTAAATTGCACCTAAATCATGCATTGTCCCTGTAACCAGGAAGCTGTTTCCACCTCGTTGTACATAGGCTAAAATTGCACGATCAAAGAAAAAGTTACGTAGCGGGCTCCTTAAGTTGTCACCTACCCAAGTCTGGCTCCTATAGTGCCCGGTGCTCAGGTGAAGCCACACGGAAACTTAACATTACTCTCAAGCCTCTTAGATGAATGAAAACACGAACCAAGTCCACCAGGGCTGGAAATAATTAAAGAACAAACTCTAAAAATCAATAGAAATCAAGAAGGAACGTAAAAAAATGATGCAAGAAACTTCTGATTGTGGCATTTATCTTGACAACAAAGTCATCCTGAGCAGATGATTATGCTGGTCTCCTTCCAACTTAAGCAGACAATATAAAGCGGATACAGAAGATATCCAAAAGGTTTATGGACTAGTTTGTCTCAGAGACAGTGGTCTTCAGCGCAACACTGGGGGTCCAACACCCCCCACCACCTCATTAACCAGCTGTGGAATACTCTCCAACTTCGACCACCTCTATCAGCTTAAAGGGGTTTGCTAAGACTAAGCTCCCAACACGTTAATGTAGAAAACTACTCCAGACTTACCTCTTCCATCCCCATGGTTCCGGCGCTGTCAGAGCTCTACTGTTCCCTCCCACCGGTCCCTTATTGATGATGTCAAGTTCATGGACTACATGAAGCTGCAACCAATCTCTGGCATCAGCGTGTGACTACAGAGGTCAGTGATTGGTTGCAGCTTCATGTGATCCATGAACGTGAAGTCATCAGTGAGGGACCGGGGGAGTGGACACTGGAGCTGTGGAGATAGGGGAGGCAAATTTGGGTTAATTTTCTATGTAAGCAAAGTGGGCAGTTTTTAAAAGTCTTGAAAAACCCCTTTTAAAAACATGGACAGGAGCTGTGTAAAAGTGAAGCTCCTTGTGACCACCAGATAAACATAATTAAGGCTCAGTTCCTACATATACAGGACATGAGCAGGGCCACTTAAAAGGGTGTTCCCACCAGAGCTCTTGCACTGCAGGTCGGTAGGTCTGAGACAATAAGTAGGATGCCGCTTGTTGTTGTCCTCCCCATTCATTTTTGTGGAAGTTCACAATATTCCAGAGCGCACTTCTAGAAATGAACCAGAAGCACCGCCATTCTCTGAGGTAGCCCGTTGTGATCTAATCTGCAATGTGGAGGAGCAGTTGTGGGGACACACCTTTAATTACTATCTGTATGTCCAGCAACCTTTATACATGCAGGGCGACATGTAGGTAAGGGGCTGATGTCCTTTCAGCCCAAAAACTAGCGCAGCCCTGTTCTCTAGATGTATGAGCAGGCGGACTCCAAAAGTTCTAAAATCAGCTCCAAGTGAAACTGGGGTCTTCTATAGTAGAACTTTGAGGCCCTGAAATATTAAATGTCTGCTAGTGTGTCAGGGCTTAGACTAACCACAGGATCCTCTGGTAATCTGGTGGACCAGTCCAACCCTGGACAGTAGATGTCATCATGAGGCAGATCCGTTAGCTGTACTGAATAAAAAAAAAAAAATTAAAGTTTGTTCTTACCCTAGAATTTGAATTTCATATCGCTAGGACACATCATCAAAGTGTGATAGGTGCAGGTACCACTTCTGGGACCCACACCTATCTTTAGAATGGGACCCCAAAACTGTTGGTTCAAAGTAAAGAGCCAGTTGCTTTTAAGAACAAATTCCCATTCCTTTCTATGGTAGTTCTATGTATAGAACACACAGCTGCCATGTACTGGGAACTCCTATTGAACAGAATGGAGAACACAGCATAACATACACCTATACCTACAGGAATAGTAGCAATATATAAAAGATGGTGGCCAGAGAACAGGTCTGGGCACCTGAAGATGTTCCATAGACTATATGCATTGCCACCTGCTGCTTTCTAGGAGCTCCCAAAGAACAGAATAGAGAACACAGGGCTCCCCTGTACCGGGAACTCCTATAGAACAGAATGGAGAACACAGCACTCTCCTGTACTGGGAATTCCCATAGCACAGAATCGAGAACACCGCCCTCTCCTGTACTGGGAATTCCCATAGAACAGAATGGAGAACACCGTGCTCCCCTGTACTGGGAACTCCCATAGAACAGAATGGAGAACACCGCTCTCCTGTACTGGGAACTCCCATAGAGGAGAATAGAGAACACAGTGCTCCCCTGTACCGGGAACTCCTATAGAACAGAATGGAGAACACAGCACTCCCCTGTACTGGGAATTCCCATAGAACAGAATAGAGAACACAGGGCTCCCCTGTACCGGGAACTCCTATAGAACAGAATGCAGAACACAGCGCTCCCCTGTACTGGGAACTCACATAGAACAGAATGGAGAACACAGCGCTCCCGTGTACTGGGAACTCCCATAGAACAGAATGGAGAACACAGCGCTCCCCTGTACCGGGAACTCCTATAGAACAGAATGGAGAACACAGCACTCTCCTGTACTGGGAATTCCCATAGAACAGAATGGAGAACACAGCACTCTCCTGTACTGGGAATTCCCATAGAACAGAATGGAGAACACAGCGCTCCCCTGTATCGGGAACTCCCATGAAGGAGAACGGAGAACACAGCGCTCCCCTGTACTGGGAACTCCCATAGAGGAGAATGGAACTCCTAGAGAACAGAATGGAGAAAAAAAATGCTCCTCTGTACTGGGAACTCTCATAGTGCAGAATAGAGAGTCGTGTGCAAGCATAACGGGTTGTCCATTCTATGCCGACACCTTTGGGGGCCTGTTTCCAAAAGTGATGCAGGTCCTACAGGAGAGACCTGCATCTATCAGACTTTGATGGCATATCCTTGTGATACACCATCAAAGTCTTTGATGGGAAAAGCACTTTAAGAAATGTTTTGTCCTTTCAGTATGCACATCATGCACCTATACCTACAGCAATAGTAGCAATATATAAAACACGGTAGCCAGAGAACATGTCTGGGCACCTGAATATGCTCCATAGACTATATGCATTGCCACCTCCTGCTTTTGGCGTACGATGTTGAGGGATCTGCCACGACATGCCGAGACGTTCATCTGTTCAGTAGGACTCGAATGTGAAACGCATATTATTTCTCTTGTGATTGAATGACTCATCCAGTTCAACTAGAAGTGTGATAGACGTGCTACAGGGTAAATCTTGCTAACTAGATCCGAAAGTCTGAAGGTTTCTGCCAGGTCAGCATTAGACTTCTCCTGGAGGACATCACGTCATCATAAGCAGGGTCTGGACAAGGTATTTTGATGCCCTAAGTAAATAAACCAGATGGCGGTCCACCTACCCATGGGAAATTCCAATGCCTGGCCCTGACCTTACACATGGTTCCTGTATCTGTCCCCCACTCCGACCCCTACCTCTGACAACTTTGCTTTAGATCTTCCCTCAACTAATTTCAGATTCTGCCCTCTTGTTCTTTTGTGTAGTTTCTTATTGAAGAGCCTTTCCAGTTTTAGGTTTTATCTACATGCGTTTTGCCATCACAGACAATGATAGAAGTTCCATCCATGTCAGATTTGCCAGAGGAGAGACTTTTCTCCAGAGGAGGCATCATGGAGAAGCGGTCGCGCTCGGGTGGCTCTTCTCTACTCGTTTCATTGGAAGTTTCAACTACAACCCGGTGGTTACATTCCAACAAAATGAATGAAGAGTAACTGCGCAAGCATGGCCATTTCTCAATTCAGAACAGGGGGTGCTCTGGAGACGAGTGCAGGTCCCAGAGGTTGGACTCACGACAATATGACATTGATAGCATTGAATGATTGCTAAGCCACCAATGTCTTTGAAAGCAAAGCTTCTTTAACATAGTTAAAGGTTTCGGTCATGTCCTCCTTTTATCTTCTGTCTTCCGGACTATGCAAATTAAAGGGGTTTTGCCAAGAATTGAGTTCCTCACCTAACAGGCTGATACTCCCCTATTGAGGCTTGAAAAAAGGGGCGTTGTTTTTCTGTGTTTAAAAAAAACAAGTACCTCCCCTGTGATGTCATCGCTCCACCTCCCATGCACGTTCCTGATATTCAGTCTCTGTATCTGAGCAAACATGGTATTTGGCTAATCCACAGAGGAGAACTGTATTGTCCACAAGTTTCTCCCTCTTATCTGCTCAGGAGAGAAGATGAGCTCTGGGCAGGCAGAGTCTTTCATTTGTTCATGAACTGCTGGAGGGGGAGGGGAGAGAGGAGAACTGAGCAGAGAGCCAGGGAGCATCTGCATGTTTACTTAGATAATTACATTACAACCAGTGGATTCTCTATACAAAAGACAGGATCTTTTCTCCCCAGTCCCTTCAAAGCTTGTTCATGTTCCCTGCCATCAGATAAGAAATGCAAACAATGCAAGCACGGTCAGATCAGCTCCTGGTCGTGTCTAATGTAAAATGTCAGGAAACTAAGGGCATCTAAGTCACGCTGTAGCTCTCAGAGGCTTCACTTTTTTAATGACATTTAGAAAAGTGATTAAATACCTATTTTGGAGGATCCCACGTCAACATTAGATCATGGAAAAACCCCTTTAAGTTTAAAGAAAATCTCTCACAATTCTTTTGTTTACTAATACTAAAACAAGACCCTGATACATATTCTTTTCTTAGCCGTTTTTATTTTCTGGTTGTAGATTTTTTTATTTTTGTTGTCTGTATAGGAGTATGGAGGCGGCCATCTTGCCTGAGCTGCGCTTAACAGCATTTTCATTGACAGAGGAGTTTGTGATCAGGAGCAGACCCATTGACTTTTATGGTGGAGTTTTGTGGGCATGCTCTGTGACCTGGGAAGAAGTCAGTGTGCAGAGAGGGGGAGCTTTGACTATCTCCTATAGTGAAAGGTGGATCCTGTGTTAACTGCACATTGGTGTCATCTTTCAGTGTAATCCTGTCTGTGCTGATAATGAGGAGTCTGCGGAGAAGTGATCTCTACAGAACAGGAGGTGTCAGTCTATAGTGAATGGTGGATCTTGTATTATCTATATATAGGTGTTACCTGTCAGTGTAATCCTGCCTGTGATGAGGAGACTGAAGAGAAGAGATCTCTACAGAACAGGAGGAGTCAGTCTATAGGGAGTGGTGGATCAGGTGGTATCTATATATGGGTGTTACCTGTCAGTGTAATCCTGCCTGTGATGAGGAGACTGCAGAGAAGTGATCTCTACAGAACGGGAGGCATCAATCTATAGTGAATGGTGGATCCTGTGTTCTCTATCTATAGGTGTTACCTGTCAGTGTAATCCTGCCTGTGATGAGGAGACTGCAGGGAAGTGATCTCTACAGAACAGGAGGTGTCAGTCTATAGTGAATGGTGGATCCTGTGTTATCTATATATAGGTGTTACCTGTCAGTGTAATCCTGCCTGTGATGAGGAGACTGTGGAGAAGTGATCTCTACAGAACAGGAGGTGTCAGTCTATAGTGAATGGTGGATCCTGTGTTATCTTAATTGGTGTTACCGTCCTCGGTAATTCCTGCCTGTGATTGAGGAGACTGCAGAGAAGTGATCTCTGCAGAACAAGAAGGCGTCTATATTATAGTGAATGGTGGATCCTGTGTTCTCTATATATAGGTGTTACCTGTCAGTGTAATCCTGCCTGTGATGAGGAGACTGCGGAGAAGTGATCTCTTCAGAATAGGAGGCATCAGTGTATAGTGATTGGTGGATCCTGTGTTATCTATATATAGGTGTTACCTGTCAGTGTAATCCTGCCTGTGATGAGGAGACTGCGGAGAAGTGATCTCTACAGAAAAGGAGGCGTCAGTCTATAGTGAATGGTGGATCCTGTGTTATCTATACACATTGGTGTCCCCTCAGGGTAATTCTGCCTGTGCTGATAATGAGGAGACTGCTGAAAAGTTCCTTCTACAGAACAAGAAGTCTCAGTCTATTATTTAGCCCTAGTGGCCAACATGGAAACTGCAGGACTTCAGGATTTTCAAGTATTGATAGTGAAATAAACTTAAAAAAATTTAAAAATTCTTAAAAAACATGTTCAGCATAAAAACAGGAGTTAAACAATAGGTCATTCTCTGACTATACGTTCCTTTTAAGTCTTTTTTGATGGGTTTTGAACTTAAGACCTTCTACTCACTCATGATCATATGTTTCAGCTACTTCTCCAGGCTATGCGCCATCAGCTCCTTCTCCAAGCTACGCTCCTTCTCCGAGCTATTCTCCATCTGCTCCTTCTCCTGGCTACGCTCCATCACCTGTCACCTCTTACTCTGGACCGCAGCAAGAGCCAGCTAATCGCCCTCCATGGGTGACTGATGAAACCTTTTCTCAAAAATTTGCACCGGGAAAATCTACGACCACTGTTACTAAACAGATCCTGCCAAAAGCAGCACCCCCTCCACCAGCTCCAATCTCCACTCCGAGCTATACTCCCCAGCCCGGTGGCCATCCACCAGCACAAGCACCGAGGGGGACCATTCAGCGTGCTGAAAGATTTCCCGCAAGCAGCAGGACCCCTCTTTGTGGACATTGCAACAGCATCATCAGGTAAGCAACTTATTCTCATTAAGAGTTGTTCACCCTCAAAGCCAAGCCAAAGACTGGTTTGAGAACCATCCTCAAGGTTTCTCCGAGTCCAAACCTGGATTCCACCACCAAACCTCGATTCCACCACCAAACCTCGCGTCCACCACCAAACCGCGATGACACCACCAAACCTCGATTCCACCACCAAACCTCGATTCCACCACCAAACCTGGATTCCATCACCAAACCTCGATTCCACCACCAAACCTCGATTCCACTTCCACCTGACATTATTTTGCATCGGTATTTGTGGAACTTTAAATCGAGAAAAACTAGAAGATTTGCACGTCTCATGTTTTAGACCCACACCATGTTTCGTGTGGGTCTAAAACATGAGAGGCCACAATACTGCCGTGTGAAAGTGGCACAAGGTGGTACAAAAAATACTCCAAAACCATACTTTCCAAGTAATGGCTGTCTAGAAATGTAAATTTCTTAATTTTAATTTTCCCATTCATCTACTAGGGGCCCCTTCCTAGTGGCCATGGGTCGATCATGGCATCCAGAGGAATTTAACTGTGCCCATTGTAAGACTTCCCTTGCGGATGTGAGCTTTGTTGAGGAGCAGAAGAGCGTCTACTGTGAACGATGTTATGAGCAATACTTTGCTCCAACCTGTGCCCGCTGCAACACTAAAATCATGGGGGTAAGTCCCTGAACCAAACTAAGAATGGGGTTTACCGAAAACCAAGAATATGTTTACCAGCTCATGGCATATTTATTTAAGGGGTGTTCCCACCATAGACTATGACGGTATGTCATCAAAGAGAGGTGCAGGTCCTAGAGGAGGGAATCACATGTATCAGTCTTGGGACTGGGTCCTCAGAACTGTTGGAGATCCAGTCACACTTGAACACAACTCTCCATTCTGTTCTATGGGAGTTTGAAAACAGCTGAACATACTGCTCATCTGTACTGGGAACTCCTATAGAACAGAATGGAGAACACAGCGCTCCATTGTAATGGGAACTCCCATAGAGGAGGCTGGAGAACACAGCGCTCCCAGTAATGGGAACTCCCATAGAACAGAATGGAGAACACAGTGCTCCCCTGTACTGGGAACTCCCATAGAGGAGAATGGAGAACACAGCGCTGCCCTGTACTGGGAACTCCCATAGAACAGAATGGAGAACACAGCGCTGCCCTGTACCGGGAACTCCCATAGAACAGAATGGAAAACACAGCGCTCCCCTGTACTGTGAACTCCCTTAGAACAGAATGGAGAGAACACAGCGCTCCCCTGTACTGGGAACTCCCATAGAACAGAGTGGAGAACACAGCGCTCCCCTGTACTGGGAACTCCCATAGAACAGAATGGAGAACACAGCGCTGCCCTGTACTGGGAACTCCCATAGAACAGAATGGAGAACACAGCGCTGCCCTGTACTGGGAACTCCCATAGACAGAATGGAGAACACAGCGCTCCCCGGTACGGGGATCCCATAGAACAGAATGGAAAACACAGCGCTCCCCTGTTGGGAACTCCCTTAGAACAGAATGGAGGAACACAAACGTCCCCTGTACTGGGAACTCCCATAGAACAGAGTGGAGAACACAGCGCTCCCCTGTACTGGGAACTCCCATAGAACAGAGTGGAGAACACAGCGCTGCCCTGTACTGGGAACTCCCATAGAACAGAATGGAGAACACAGCGCTCCCCTGTACTGGGAACTCCATAGAACAGATTGGAGAACACAGCGCTCCCCTGTACTGGTAACTCCCATATAACAGAATTGAAAACACAGCGCTCCCCTGTACTGGGAACTCCCTTAGAACAGAATGGAGAACACAGCGCTCCCCTGTACTGGGAACTCCCATAGAGGAGGTTGGAGAACACAGTGCTCCCCTTTACTGGGAAGTCCCATGGAACAGAATGGAGAACACAGCACTCCCCTGTACTGGGAACTCCCATAGAACAGAATGGAGAACATAGCGCTCATCTGTACTAGGAACTCCTATAGAACAGAATGGAGAACACAGCACTCCCCTGTACTGGGAACTCCCATAGAACAGAATGTAGAACATAGCGCTCATCTGTACTAGGAACTCCTATAGAACAGAATGGAGAACTGAGTGCTCCCCTGTACTGGGAACTGCCATAGAGCAGAATGGAGAACACAGCGCTCCCCTGTACTGGGAACTCCCATAGAACAGAATAGAGAACACAGTGCTCCCCTGTACTGGGAACTCCCATAGAACAGAATGGAGAACTGAGTGCTCCCCTGTACTGGGAACTGCCATAGAGCAGAATGGAGAACACAGCGCTCATCTGTACTGGGAACTCCCATAGAACAGAATGGAGAACAGAGTGCTCATCTGTACTGGGAACTCCTATAGAACAGAATGAAGAGTTTGTGCAAATGTGACTGGCACTGCATTCAAGGCCAAGACTTTTAAGGGGCCCGTTCCAGAGATAAATGCACATACCAGAGGTGGGAGCCACACGTATCACACTTTGATGGTATATCTTATATACCATCAAGTTCTATGGTGGGAACACCCCTTGAACATATCCAGAGTGATTGAGCTATTAGATTGTGTTGTTTATGGAAAGTGGTGATTATGTGCTTAGTTTGAGAGAATCCTTAATTTATTCAATTTTCGTGTTCTTAAACATGCATAGTCAAGATGTGTTGATATGTTGGGAGCTCCAGGGAGAGAAAGACATAGCGGCACCCGCAAAAGACCCGGGGTTGTGACACCTTTTTGACAGGTTGTTTTAGTAAAAAACTTGGGTTCCCCCCTAAAAAACAATTCTGAAGGCTTTCCTTATTTTCTATGTTTTTTTTGGTTCCACTCTTATTCCTTCTAGCAATTCATTACCAATCTGTCAGCCGAGTGTTACCAATGGGGGAGCTCTAATCATTGCAACTTCTGCTACTGTTCTCGTTTCCTATCATTATCTGGTGAGGGACCTATTTTATGTATCTTTAGGCCCCTTGAATTCTAGTCATGTCCCTATCTTCAACCTATGCCCTATTATGTCGTGACATTGGAGAGTCACTGGTTGGAGACCATTATTGGGTTCATAAGTTATTTACTGGTCCCCATATAGACTAAAGATATCCTGTTTTTCCATCTTCTACCTGTATCAAGACTGGAATGAAATATTAATGGCCACAAAACACTAATAGATGATATCCTAGACTTTGGATATATTTGATCTTACACTGAGATTTGTCCACTGGTCCCCAAATATAAAAATAAATTGTTCTGGAGGACCCTTTATATGAAAAACCAGAACTATGGAAAACTGGTCATTGGTTCCAAAGACCCAAAATGTCCCCAGCATAATGCAAGGTGAAGTAGATAATCCCATAAAGGCTTCCCTTCCCCTTTTACATCAAAAGAGTGCTGGAAATGGAAATTTACTTTCTATATAACAGGGGCTTTTCCCTTGCATATGAAATTTTTTTCACATAGTAAGGATATAGAAAAAAGGGGGGTGTGGAAAGTATCTAGTGAGTACCCCTGTATGTGGGGAGGCGTATAAAACCACCAAAAACTTTCAAATATAATACTGTAAGAGCAGTACGGACTGAGTACCGCACTGTATGTTAAGGGTTTTGACCCCATCAAATGCATGCACCCCACTAAAACATGTAAGAGCAGTCAGGGCAGTAGTCCCACTTACTGTAGAGGGGTTTTGACCCCAATCATGCAGCACCACTAATACCTGTAAGAGCCCTACAGGGGTGTAGTACCGCTTTACTTAGAGAGGGCTAAAGACCCCATTCCTGCGGGATAATTTTTAAAATGTAAGACAGTACAGGAATTAGTACCCACTGTACTGTAGGGGGGCTTTAAGACGCAATCACGGGAGCAAATCTTCATGTAAGGCATACAGGACATGTAGTACCGCCCTTACTGTAGAGAGGGCTATAGACCCCCAAAACACTGCATGCACCTCCTAATCATGTAAGGGGCAGTAAGGCATGTAGTACCCATGTACGTAGAGGGACTAAACCCCCATACTGCTGCACCTCAAATAATACATGTTTAAAGCAGGACAGGACTTATACCGCACTGTACTTTAGAAGAGGGTAAGACCCAACCATACTGCATGACCCAAATAATTCATGTAAGAGGGCAGTACAGGACATGTAGTAGCACTGACTTAGAGGGGGTAACCCCATACTGCATACCCCCTAAAACATGTAAAGCATACAGGACATTTTGTTTACCCAACTGTACTGTAGAGAGCCCTATGACCAAATCACTCATGCACCCCACAATACATGAAAGAGCTAAGGGGCAGTAGTACCGCACTGTATGTAAGAGGGCTAAGACGCCAATCACTCCCGACCTCACAAATAAATTTTAAGAGCAGTAAGGAAATTAGTACCCACTGTCTGTAAGGGGGGTTTCAGTGCCAAACATGCATGCACCTAAATATCCTGTAAGAGAGTACAACAGTAGTAACCCACGTACTGTAGAGAGGGCTATAGACCACCAAAATTCCGATGCACCTCCCTTAAAAACATTAAAAGCTACGGGGCATGATACGCACTGTACTTAAAAAGGCGTTGCCACCAATCAGCCTGCCCTCACTAAAACTGTAAGGCATTTCAGGGGAAATTTGTACCCATGTATGTAGAGAGACCCATAGCCCCAATCACTGATGACCTCATAATACATGTAAGAGCAGTTACAGGGCATGTATACCGCACTGTACTGTAGAGAGGTGCTATAGACCACCAATCACTGCATGCACCTCACTAATACATGTAAGAACAGTACAGGACAGGTAGTACAGCACTGTACTGTAGAGAGGCTCTACGGACCGCCAATCATTGCATGCACCTCGCTAATACAGAGGTTTTACAAGTAAAATGTTCATGATAATTGGTTGGATCTGTCATAAATCACATCTGCTGTAGATCTGTAGTGTCTGTGACATTGTATGGTGAGTGTGGTCTCAAGACGCAATGTCCCAGGAAATACCACTGTATGCTGGAAATATTGTATCTTTAGGTCATTGTAACTTGTGGGGGCGCTGTATTATGTCTATAAGGCTAGCTAGAAAGAAAAACACCACCTCTTCTGTGAGATAGCTATGTGTAGTTGTATACCAAAGAAGCTTTGAAGTTTCCTGTGCCCACCACTACCATAGATTATTATACCCGGCTTGGTTTTAATCCTTTGAGAAGTTGCTTGAATCCAGATCTTCCTTGAGCTTAATGTAGAGGAATGCTCAGTGCCATGTGTTAGGTCATAAACTTCAGACACACTGTCCAGATAACACCACTAAACTGTAAATAGACCTAACAGTGCATTACCAGGTCACAATGCACCATATCAGCAAGATTAGGAGAAACCTGGCAGAAGAACAGAAGAACCATGTTGACTCGATCTTGCTTTTCTCACTGCTCCCTCTGCAGAGGAGGCTTCAACATTTGGAAAGAAATCCACAAGCATTACTTCTAGGTGTAAAGCTGGCCATACATATTTGATGTTGCCCAAACTTGTTGGTTTGGGCTTGACCAGGCAACCATGTAATTGTATGAGACCCTCTTACAATCTACCAGTATCAGACATCAAGGAGGAAGAGAACCGGGCAACCATCTTATTGTATGAGACCCCCTTACTATCTACCAGTATCAGAGATCAAGAAGGAAGAGAACGGAGCAACCATCGAATTGTATGGGACCCCCTTACTATCTACCAGTATCAGACATCAAGGAGGAAGAGAACCGGGCAACCATCGAATTGTTTGTGACCCGCTTACTATCTACTAGTATCAGAGATCAAGAAGGAAGAGAACGGGGCAACCATCAAATTGTATGGGACCCCCTTACTATCTACCAGTAACAGATTAAGAAAGAAGAGAACCGGGCAACCATCGAATTGTATGAGACCCCCTTACTATCTACCAGTATCAGAGATCAAGGAGGAAGAGAACTGGGCAACCATCGAATTGTATGGACCCCCCTTACTATCCACCAGTATCAGATATCAAGGAGGAAAAGAACCGGGCAACCATCTTATTGTATGGGACCCGCTTACTATCTACTAGTATCAGAGATCAAGAAGGAAGAGAACGGGGCAACCATCTTATTGTATGGGACCCCTTACTATCTACTAGTATCAGAGATCAAGAAGGAAGAGAACGGGGCAACCATCAAATTGTATGGGACCCCCTCACTATCCACCAGTATCAGATATCAAGGAGGAAAAGAACTGGGCAACCATCTAATTGTATGGGCCCCCCCTTACTATCAACCAGTATCAGATATCAAGGAGGAAAAGAACCGGGCAACCATCTAATTGTATGGGCCCCCCTTACTATCTACCAGTATCAGAGATCAAGGAGGAAGAGAACCGGGCAACCATCTTATTGTATGAGACCCCCCTTACTATCTACCAGTATCAGTAGATCAGGAGGAAGAGAACTGGGCAACCATCGAATTGTATGGACCCCCTTACTATCTACCAGTCTCAGTAATCAAGGAGGAAGAGAACTGGGCAACCATCGAATTGTATGGGCCCCCCTTACTATCTACCAGTATCAGATTCAAGGAGGAAGAGAACTGGGCAACCATCTAATTGTATGGGCCCCCCTTACTATCTACCAGTATCAGAGATTAAGGAGGAAAAATAACCAGGCAACCATCTAAATGTATGGGATCCCCTTACTATCTACCAGTATCCGATATCAAGGACGAAGAGAACCAGGCAACCATCTTATTGTATGGGCCCCCCTTACTATCTACCAGTATCAGATCAAGAAGGAAGAGAACCGGGAAACCATCGAATTGTATGGGACCCGCTTACTATCTACTAGTATCAGAGATCAAGAAGGAAGAGAACCAGGCAACCATCGAATTGTATGGGCCCCCCCTTACTATCTACCAGTATCAGAGATCAAGAAGGAAGAGAACTGGGCAACCATCAAATTTTATGAGACCCCCCTTACTATCTACCAGTATCAGAGATCAAGGAGGAAGAGAACTGGGCAACCATCGAATTGTATGGACCCCCCTTACTATCTACCAGTCTCAGTAATCAAGGAGGAAGAGAACTGGGCAACCATCGAATTGTATGGGACCCCCTTACTATCTACCAGTATCAGATATCAAGGAGGAAGAGAACTGGGCAACCATCTAATTGTATGTGATCCCCTTACTATCTACCAGTATCCGATATCAAGGACGAAGAGAACCAGGCAACCATCTTATTGTATGGGCCCCCCTTACTATCTACCAGTATCAGATCAAGAAGGGAGAGAACCGGGAAACCATCGAATTGTATGGGACCCGCTTACTATCTACTAGTATCAGAGATCAAGAAGGAAGAGAACCAGGCAACCATCGAATTGTATGGGCCCCCCTTACTATCTACCAGTATCAGATATCAAGGAGGAAGAGAACTGGGCAACCATCTAATTGTATGGGACCCGCTTACGATCTACTAGTATCAGAGATCAAGAAGGAAGAGAACCGGGCAACCATCTTATTGTATGGGACCCGCTTACTATCTACTAGTATCAGAGATCAAGTAGGAAGAGAACGGGGCAACCATCGAATTGTATGGGACCCCCTCACTATCTACCAGTATCAGAGATCAAGGAGGAAGAGAACTGGGCAACCATCGAATTGTATGGACCCCCCTTACTATCTACCAGTATCAGAGATCAAGGACGAAGAGAACCAGGCAACCATCTTATTGTATGGGCCCCCCTTACTATCTACCAGTATCATAGATCAAAGAGGAAGAGAACCGGGCAACCATCGAATTGTATGGGACCCCCTTACTATCTACCAGTATCAGATATCAATGAGGAAAAGAACCGGGCAACCATCTAATTGTATGGGCCCCCCCTTACTATCTACCAGTATCAGATCAAGAAGGAAGAGAACCGGGCAACCATCGAATTGTATGAGACCCCCCCTTACTATCTACCAGTATCAGAGATCAAGGAGGAAGAGAACTGGGCAACCATCGAATTGTATGGACCCCCCTTACTATCTACCAGTCTCAGTAATCAAGGAGGAAGAGAAATGGGCAACCATCGAATTGTATGGGACCCCCTTACTATCTACCAGTATCAGAGATTAAGGAGGAAAAGAACCAGGTAACCATCGAATTGTATGGACCCCCCCTTACTATCTACCAGTATCAGAGATTGAGGAAAAAGAACCAGGCAACCATCTAAATGTATGGGATCCCCTTACTATCTACCAGTATCAGATATCAAGGAGGAAAAGAACCGGGCAACCATCTAATTGTCTGGGCCCCCCCTTACTATCTACCAGTATCAGATCAAGAAGGAAGAGAACCGGGCAACCATCGAATTGTATGGGACCCCCTTACTATCTACCAGTATCAGAGATCAAGGAGGAAGAGAACTGGGCAACCATCGAATTGTATGGGACCCCCTTACTATCTACCAGTATCAGATCAAGAAGGAAGAGAATCGGGCAGCCATCGAATTGTATGGGACCCCCTTACTATCTACCAGTATCAGAGATTAAGGAGGAAAAGAACGGGGCAACCATCGAATTGTATGGACCCCCCCTTACTATCTACCAGTATCAGATATCAAGGAGGAAGAGAACCGGGCAACCATCGAATTGTATGGAACTTCCAAACTTTACTAGTGGCAAAAATTAAGAAAAAGGACCGGCACCCGTTTGGTCATATGGGACCTTCAGACTCTTGTCCAGTGGCAGATATCGAGGCAGAGAAGGACTGGGCAAAAATTTTATTGCGTGGGACCTCTTCACACCCCCAACTAGTATCACCCAGCTGACAGATTCAGTTTGTTTTAGTAAATACTAGGGTTCCCCATGAATTGATTCTAGAGAAATGCTTCTTACATCTCTTTGTTGCACGGTTCTTCTGTTTTTCCAATCTTTCAGCTGGGTGTTACCAGTTGGAGTTCAGTCCACGTTCAGTTTGACATAATGTTTAATCATTACTGACAGTTAGTGAGGTCACAAAGCATGCCTTGAAAACTCTCCTATAGAAGTCAATGGGACTTCCTATGTGCATGAAGCTGCTGTAAAGCATCTTTCTAAATGCTGTTAAAGCAGTGCAGGCAAGAAGGTTGTCCCCACAATCACATATAAATGACCGAATGGAGAAATCTACGATCAGGAAATTAAAAAAAGTTAAGAGGAAAAGAATATGGATCAGGGTCTTTAATTAATAAGTGCGAACAGATTCCCTTTAAAGCCGAGCATGATTTCCTTTGCTCTTCATGTAACTCCAAAATACTTCGGGTATGTTCACACGGTGTAATCCCAAGCGCTCTGTGCCGGCCCTCACTCATACTCATTTTACCCTATGCATTAGCGCTTTGGAAGAAGCGCCGTGCACTATGAGAGCTATGAAAACCGTATTTGTGGGAAGTACTTTGGGCCGAAATACATCTCCAAAGTACTCCGAGTTAGAAACTTTGATGCCTAAGGAAGGCTACCTTACATTTCATGTTCAATTTCTCTTTCCAGGAAGTGATGCATGCCCTGAGGCAGACCTGGCACACCACCTGCTTTGTCTGTGCCGCCTGTAGGAAACCATTTGGGAACAGCCTCTTCCACATGGAGGATGGAGAGCCATATTGTGAGAAAGGTAAGTTCTGCAACACCATAACTGTACAGGGCAAGGATTGAGCTGAGCAGCCAAGTGCCTAGAGTGCGATGGGTAGTACTAAAACTGAAAAACTAAACCACAATGAAAACCTGCCAAGAAAGCTTCCCCTACCCCTGTGAGGTAAGTCAGCAGCCATAGGTTACTGAGACTTAGTAATGTTGGTATAGCTGATCAGCAGCCAATCCGGGCTAGCTTTTCCCAACAGCTATAGTGTTGGATGGGAGGCCGTTCCCACGTTCCAGGCCAGACTTTACCAATTCTATCTCATTCACACACAAGGGGGAGTGTGATTTGCTGCCAAGAGTTGGAAAAAACAGCGTACCTAAGGAGAGGCATCTGAGCCCCAAGCTTCAGAGAAGCCTGAACCAGCAGATAACTGGCACAAGTGTGTATTTGTGGTGCTCGGCGATAGGTCCAGACCACAGATAGAGAGCGACTCGCTGCATGTTGAGTTTATGTTGCTTTTGGCTTTATACAATGACCTTCTGTCACATGCTTGAGGAACAAAGCTGACTTAGATCAGTTCAACAAGAAGCCTTCCTGGATTGACATATTTGTACCATTTCCGTTTACCAAAAATGTCGATCCCTGTATTGGCCAAGATGGCATCTGGGTTTGAGTGAGTCTTAATAAATATATATATATATATATATATATATATATATATATATATATATATATATACACATATACACACTGTGGCAGAACGACCTCAGACGGTCGCAGGATTCTGCCACTAGGTGGCGTACAGCAGGAGACCTGCCCCCGACGTGCCACCGAAAACCTGGTTTCGGTGGGGGAAGGCAACCATTTGGCGTCAGTAACCATAGGTTACTGACATGTGTAACTAGTATGGCTGCTATGCGGCTTGTGATGGGTTGCCTTTCCCGGGACGGTCACAGTGTTGGGTGGGAGGCCGTCCCCACGTTCCAGGCCAGGTTCGGTTCCAGGATTTACCAGGCCTATAAAAAGCCTGTCTCTCCAGGTGATCAGGGGGCGTGGTCTGCTACCTGCAGTGTGGAGCAGCAGAGCTGAGAAGAGAGCTCTGGCCCCCAAGAGGCTGAGGGAAGCCTACACCAGTGGGTTAGATCGGAGGTGCATTGGTGGTACTGGACGCTAGGTCCAGGCCACAGATAGAGTGGGACTAATTTGTTTAGTCAGTGGCCAGACGGCCTGAGGTTTATTTTTGTATGCTTTGTACGTTTACCCTGTGTTGGACAATAAAGCTGGCTGAAACCAGATTTAAAGAAGAAGCCTTTGTCTGTGTGCCATATGTTGGAATGCCAGCCCGTTTTATGGAAAACGGCGATCCTGGAGCTAAGACCCCCTGATCCGGTCCAAGATGGCGGCCGCAATGTGAGTGAGGCGTACACACACGTACACACACGCACACACACGCACCCCACACGCTCACACACGCACGCACACGCACACACACACACCCTTTTGTATTCAGTGGATCAGAAGTCACGTCAGAGAGAGCTCCACTGGAACTGGAAGCACCGTGAAGAAGTGAGCCATAGAAAGGACTAAAAAGCCTAAGCCCAACTTAATATTAGTGTTACTGTTCAAGACACTTTCTTGGTGAAGTCTGCCAAAATTCCAATTGGGCCAATCTGCATCAAAGCACTTAGATTCAGATTCATTTTGATCCAAATCTGGAACACAACACTAACACACTAGATCATATCAAATACAAGATACTATGGATGGTGCTTCCTATGTTTGGGCTATGGACTGAAGGTTGGTAAAGCAGTAAGGCCCAGTTCACATCAGCATGAGAGATTCTGTTCGGAGCTTCCATTAAAGGTGTAGCACCGGTGGGGCCCCATAAAAATTCAAGATTCTCGGGGGCCCCACCAGCAGAGTAGATTCTTGGAGGCCCACCAATATTATAAATTCTTAGGGCCCCATCATTATTCTTGATTCTTGAAGCCCCACCAGTAGAATACATTCTTGGAGTCCCACCAATATTGTAGATTCTTGGGGCTCCATCAAAAGTCTAGATTCTTGGGGCTCCATCAAAAGTCTAGATTCTTGGGGCTCCATCAAAAGTCTAGATTCTTGGGGCTCCATCAAAAGTCTAGACTCTTGGGGCCCCATCAAAAGTCTAGACTCTTGGGGCCCCATCAAAAGTCTAGATTCTTGGGGCTCCATCAAAAGTCAAGATTCTTGGGGCTCCATCAAAATTCTAGACTCTTGGGGGCCCCATCAAAAGTCTAGATTCTTGGGGCTCCATCAAAAGTCTAGATTCTTGGGGCTCCATCAAAAGTCTCGATTCTTGGGGCCCCATCTAAATTCTAGATTCTTGAGGCTCCATCTATATTCTAGATTCGTGAGGCTCCATCTATATTCTAGATTCTTGAGGCTCCATCTAGATTCTAGATTCTTGGGGCTCCATCAAAATTCTAGATTTTTGGGGCTCCATCAAAAGTCTAGATTCTTGGGGCTCCATCAAAAGTCTAGATTCTTGAGGCTCCATCAGTAGAGTAGATTCTTGGAGAACATCATACTATACATGAATCTAGCACTTTCTCTCTTGCTTTCTGCCTTTATCTTCTTGCTTCCTAAAAATAGCCCCAGGCAAGGACGTAGCTATAGGGGGTGCAGAGGTAGCAGTCGCTGCAGCCTGAGGGAGCCCAAAAGCCCTTCTGCCACATAGGAAGACACCAGTATTATAGCTAGCACATAATAGTTGGGGGGCTCGATTTAACTTTTTGCACTGGGGCCCAAGAGTTTTAAGTTACGCCTCTGGCCCCAGGCCCACTCTGCCCAGGGTCCCACCATGCCTAGGGTTCACCCTGAGGTTTCCCCTGCTTCTCTGTGGGCCAGTCCAAGCCCCAACACCTGATGGAACCCACTGACTACAATGGTGTCTTTTGGGTCTCCATCGTGGTGTCCATCACTGTATAGAAAAATTTGAGCAATGGTGCACTTACTGTTTTAACAATTTTCAACAAAATCTGTGACGGGACCTCTACTGCAGATGTGAATGAGGCAAATATGATAAAATACCACGAAGTAACATAAACAAGAAGCAGGAATCCACGATGAAAGAGAAAAATTCCATCCACCTACTTGCCAGTAATGAATGCGTGCCATTTACCCGGCGTATTGTGAAGGGCAGCAGATGGGAGTCATGACTTGTTGTTTAGGCTTATATTACGCTAACAGTAACACATCTAGCCATCAATGATACATATACAAAACCGCGGGAAGCTCAATAGCCAGCAGAACTATAGAGAGTCCCATCAATTAACCTTACTCCTACAACCCACACAGGAGGAATGATCCTTTATTAGAAAGAATTTCCTATTCAAAACAGGCAACTTCCCTGCGCAGGAAATGCTGCTACTAAGGTTGTGGTGATAGTGATAAGCAAGCGAGAATACGTCCTAGGCGGGTCTCAGAATTTTATCACCATAGACTTAAAGTGCATTTCCCATCTTATTAACATGTAGGCTAAAAGGGTAAATAATCTTTTACAGCAAATTTAATTGCAACGATACAGCAGGTTATCTATTCTGCTTCTTTACAGATTCTTTCCTAGGTTACCCACCACTTCTGTGTTCCAGCAGCTTTGTCTTACCATTAGAAAGGTGGCTAGCGCACAAGGGTGGTCGGTAGCCTAGGAAATAAGCAGGATAGGTAACTTGCTGTATTTTTCAACGGAAATAAAAATCAGGACAGAAGTGTATTTGGTAAGATAGGGACAGTTTTGCCTTGTTGAGCAACTAGGTTTAGATCAATGGTGTGGTCTGACCAGCGGCGTAACTTAAAGGGGTTGTCTCATCTCAATGTTTCATAGGATGCATGAATGAAATAATGCTGCTTTGCTCTGTCACTTCCTGGTCAAGCCGTCTGTAATTTGCATATGAGCTCTGTGTATTCAGACTTCTATGTTTATCAGTCTAGATTAAATACATTACCTTCTCTGAGGTCCGGAGAAGCTTCTGAGCTAATGTAAACAGTAGAGTAATTACTGTCTTTTGTCTGAAAGATCAGATAACACACAAGCTCTCACACTGCTGCCCGCAACCTGTGTGATGATGTCACTTCCTGTTATCAGATAAAACAAACAGCAGGGGATTAGGAGTACACAGGTCAGTCACTTAGGAAACCTGAGAGCCCTCATAAGGTGATAAAATCACTTGTAGCTCCTTAACAAACAAAAAAACAATGAACAAAGCAATATATTTGGAAAACGTTTTCATTTAGTGTTGCCTACATGTGGAAAGCTATTCTTTGTAGTGAGACAACCCCTTGAAAGCTCTGGGGCCCCAATGCAAAATCTAAAAAAAAAGAGAACACGCCCACCATGTACCAGTGATAATTCTGGTGTAGTTGTATGTGACTGAGGGTCCTTTGGGCCCCCTCAGGCTCTTGGGTCTAGTAGCAACTGCTACATCTGCACCCCCTTTAGCTACACCCCCGGGTCTGACAGCCATTTAATGCCCCATGTCATTGCATCTCTTGTATGAGGGCTCCTAAAAGACCCATTTTTCACATTAGATTATTGGAGGTTTTGCAGATGGGTGCCCTCAGGACAGTGGTAGCAGTAGTGGTGATGCCCACTGATATTTTGCAAAGAGGAACCAATAATGTACAGCTGTCCGAGATGTTTCGGCAATATGGGGCCCTAAAATTCAAAGTGGCAGGCCTGATTGGAGAGGCGCGGACAAGGAGTTTAGGGTGGGGATCAAGTGCCAGGTCTTTTCTGGCAGCAACGTTGCATGATCTGAGCCTATTGTGGCCACTTCAATGTTAAATTCAACTTTGGACAAACATTTTGACATGGACTCGAAAACATGAATTACCTTCTGTAGATTTCTTCTGTCCCCATAAAGTTTTCTCTTTTGCCTTTTCTGTGATCCAGTCCTGTTTTGGGAAAAAAAAATAGAATTCATAAATTTAAGGGGTGATCAGTTCAGCATTGTTGTAATGTACTTTTACCCCTAAAGCCCCAGGCCTGAAAAGTAGTTAATGACCAGAACATTTTTTTTTTAGTTTTTTCCTCCTTGCGTTTCAACAGTTGTAACTTTTTTATTTTTTCAATGACGCAGTTGTATGAGGCCTCTTTTTATTCGAGACAAGTTGTACTTTATGGGGGAATAGTTTAAGTTCACTTATAAATAATTGCAGAATTTTTTTTTAATGTAATTTTTTTTGTTTTTGTAAAAATTTTTGACACCATTCACACTTAACTTGTTAGATTAATTCTACAGGTTATTATGTGTAGGTTTTTTTTGTGTGTGTAATATATGCACAATTATTTTTTATTAAATATTTTTTTTTATTATTATTTATTTTTTTTTTTTCATGTTTTTTTACTTTTTTTTTAAAATCCCCTGAAGGGAGAATTGTTTTACATTTTTTTTTTATACACTTGGTAATGTATTAGCATATTCATATATGCTAATACATTCTAATCTGTGTCAGTCTGACATAGGCAGTGATCAGGACAGCACACAGTCTGTCCTGGTCACTGGCTTGTTAGGCAGTCCTAAGTCCACTCTAGGTCCCCAAGACTGACTGTGCAGCCATTTCCCAGGCTCTGTCGGGTCACCAGGCGTTCCGGGAGCCGCAAACCCCGATGTCTGCAGCGACACCAAAATATGTCGCTGTAGACAAACGAACCGCACCAGCCGAATCAAAAGTCGGTGAGCGGTCGTTGAGGGGTCAATCACATTATCCGTGGCTTCTGGCAGTTCTACATCTGCGGTTTGATCACAGGAAGCTCAGTAGTCCTGTGTCTCCTCATACAGAAAGCAGTTCTGTGTTGAGCCCAGGTGATCAAAAGGGAGTGGCTTTTTTTGGAGAGGCAGGCTTTGAAGCCACACCCCTTTGGTCCGGTGTCTTTAGGTTTTAATATTAGGGAGGAAACAGGGGACTTGCATAGAGACTGGGATGGGAGAGAGGAAAGTAGACAAAGCACTGCAAAGGATCCTGGGGCTTGTAGTTATACAGGGCACAAATGGAAACATCCTTGGTTACCTCGAGAGGAATAACATTCGTGATTAGGGAGAGGCATCATGTAGATGTGTGGAGATTTACGTAGGGTATGTTCACATGGCATGATTGTGGGGCGTATATAGCAAGCATCCTCCAGCTGCGGCCCTCCAGCTGTTGGGAAACTACAACTCCCATCATTCCCACTGTTATAGATTATATAAATGCATGATGGGAGTTGTAGTTTCCCAACAGCTGGAGGGCCGCAGTTTGAGGATGCCAGGCATATAGGCACATATTTACGCTTCAATATGCCATAGTTATGCCCCACAATTATGGTAATTCATAGCTTTCATAGGGAGCTATGTATTACAACTGTCTTCCCCGGGGACAGGGCCATCTTCTCCATTGGGCACACTAGGAAGTTACCTGGGGGCCCCAAAAGTATAGGGTCCCCAAGTGGTCTATAAATGTCCCAGGAATACACAATATACCCTGGATCCCTTGGTTGGCTTTGCTTATTTGACTGTGTTTTTAGGATGTGCAAACCATGGTGGCGAAGGGAGCCAAAGGCTCCCTGCTCTGCTATTTAGTCTTGTAGGCTGCAGGTGCCAAGACATAAGTGGTGTGATAATATGAGTGTGCTAAGGGGCGGCTAGAGGCATGGTCTAGTGTGATGTCATGTATTTGGGCAGAGCCCACTGCAGTGTTATGCCCAGGGGGCCCATAATACTGTTAAGACGACTCTGCCTGGGGATGATGGAAGTCAATGGGGCCATCCCCCACGCAGGCCAGCACGTACTTCATATATTATATGCTAACATACCCTAATGAGGACGCTACCTCTTTTTCGTAGCTACCCTTAGAGCCTCTCACTCAGCCAACCAATATCTTCTCTGCACTGATGAGGGGCAAACACCCTGAAACACTTTTCTTCAGACAAAAAAGTTTGTCATTAATCCCATTCACATTGCAAGGCTCAACATTATACTACAATGCAAGGCTCAACATTATACTACAATGCAAGGCTCAACATTATACTACAATGCAAGGCTCAGTGAGTCGGATGGGACTTGAGAAATGCAGTACCCTATAGGTGGCGCTGCAGAGTCCTAGTTTATATCCCATAAACCTTTTAACACAGAATCCTTGGTTAGAAGTTGTGAGAATCGTGCACAAGAGATTTAAAGAACTGGTGATTAAAGCTTCTCAATGTTTCTTGTACTGTTGTCAGTTCTGTGAAGGGAAATCCTTTGTAAGGAACCAGTCTTAACAGCTCATTGACTGAGGGGGGGAATCGTTTTGCTTTACTTAACTTTTGCATTTGAAAGGTAATCTAGCGTAAAAGTCTTGTCTGGTTTTGTGAAGAAAGTCAAGACAGACATGAGGGTGAGGAGAAGTAAACGCAGCAGAACAATAGCAGTGAAATCCGTCATTTGTGCCACCAGAATGTGCCGCCCTATGTGGGACAACTCTGCAGAGCTAAGAGCTCACAGGATACATTAGCAATGAAAGCACTAATAGCAATCATTTCTATTCTGAGACAGTCACACAAAGTCTCCGTCATCAAAGCTACCACGAGAGCAACCAAAAAACGTGTCTATGCACCTCGCAGGCCTGCATACAACTCACCGTGCACTTTCATGGCATGATGATAGGATAGGTCATTAAAGTCTGATAGCTCCGAGATGTGTGCACTACAGACTCCATTCAGGACAGAAAGTATTTTGCACATGACTCTCCATTCTGTTCTGAGTACAGCAAAACACTCTGCGCCCTTGTACTAAGAATGCCCATAGATCAGAATGGAGAACACAGCGCTCCCCTGTACTGGAAACTCCCATAGAACAGAATGGAGAGCACAGCGCTCCCCTGTACTGGGAACTCCCATAGAACAGAATGGAAAATACAGCGCTCCTCTTTACTGGGAACTCCCATAGAACAGAATGGAAAGCACAGCTCTCCACTATACTGGGAACTTCCATAGAAAAGAATGGAGAATACAGTGCTCCCCTGTACTGGGAACCTCCAATAGAGAAGAATGAGAAACACAGTACTCCCCTGTACTGGGAACTCCCACAGGAAACAGATCCCCGATGGGAACCCCAAAAAAACCGCCTCCCTTGTACTGGGAACTCCTATAGAACAGAATGGAGAAACAGCGCTCCCCTGTACGGGAACTCCAATAGAGAAAAAATGGAGAAACAGTGCTCCCCTGTATTGGGAACTCCCAGAGAACAGAATGGAGAACACAGCACTTCCCTGTACTGGGAACTCCCATAGAACAGAATGGAGAACACAGCGCTCCCCTGTACTGGAAACTGCCATAGAACAGAATGGAGAACACAGCGCTCCCCTGTACTGGGAACTCCCATAGAACCGAATGGAGAACACAGCGCTCCCCTGTACTGGCAACTCCCATAGAACAGAATGGAGAACACAGCGCTCCCCTGTACTGGGGACTCCCAAAGAGAAGAATTGGAGACGACAGTGTTCTTCTGTACTGGGAACTCCCATAGAACAGAATGGAAAGTTGTCCACAAACCTGATTGGGACTCCGTTTTCAGCAGGTCCCAGAGGTGGAAACACTTTGACGGCAACAAAGTGTATGGTAGGAACACCCCTTTAAGTGTGAATACAATCGAAGTATTTTACGCTACGGATACAGCCTCGGCCCATGTGTTACATGTGGATTTATATCCTATATGACTTGCAGTAGATTTTACTCCTTGCAGTGCAATGCAATGGTACAGAACCATGGAAAATCTGCAGCAATTCTACATGCAAACCCGCTTCGTAATCCACACGGAATGTATACAGATATTCAGTAAAAATACCACCCATGTGCTTGTACCCTATGGCAGGGCTCACTCTTTTTTCAGCTGCATTTTGATGTGTAAGACAGGTATCTTATGCACCATTTTATGCATCAAAATGCACCTGAAAACTCATCAAAAAGTGTTCCATGTGATGTTCATCATTAAAGGGGTATTCCCACAGCGGCACTTCCATGTTATAGGTCACCTAATAGTTAGCGATGAGCCAACCAGTGAATGAAGATGGTGGCTCCGACCGCCACCCTCCCTGTTCATTTCTATTGTGGTTCCAAATACAGTAGAAGACAGGTGCTTGGGTATATGGGAACTCCCACTCCCATAAATGAATGTAGAGGACGGCTGCAAGCATTAGGAGCTTGGAGGCGGAGTGGCGCTTTATGATGAGGCTGGTCAGCATCCAAAACACAAGGTCAAATCCATATCAAGAAAGAAGAAGAAATGCAGCAAAAATCCAGAATTTGTGCTTATGATGGTTTTGTGTGTTGCAGATTATGTCGCTCTATTCAGTACAAAATGCCACGGATGTGATTTTCCCGTTGAGGCTGGTGACAAGTTCATTGAAGCTCTTGGACACACCTGGGACATACCCCTTTAAAAGTTTCTGAAAATACAACTATCCCATTATGGGGGCAAATAGAGAGGGCGAAAACACAACCCGCCCCCATTATGGGCCATATTGAAACCATACGAATAGAGGTACACAACCTGTCCCATTACGGGGCCATAGTTATCCAACATAAGGGGGATCCAAATTTCCCCTTTCTGGGCCATTTGGGTCCATGACAATAAGCAATACACAACCGTCCCCCCTTTCTGGGCCATACTTTCCCTGAAAAGAGGGGGAAACAACCGTCCCCATTACTGGGGCCATATGGATCCTGAGAAAGAAGGGGATACACAAAAACCGTCCCTTTTCTGGGGGGCCCCCCCCCGGAAACCTGAGAGTAGAGGGCGATTTTCCCGTTACTGGTGACCAAGATCCATGACGGTCTGGGACACATCCTAGGACCATACTGTTTATCTGTGCTGTAAGTACAACTATCACCATTATGGGGCGCATGACGAGTAGATGGCCATACACAACCTGTCCACATTACTGGGGCCATACGTTATCCATGACTAGTAGAGGGCGATACACAACCTGTCCCCATTACTGGGGCCATATGTGATCCATGACTAGTAGAGGGCGATACACAGGCTGTCCTCATTACTGGGACCACACGTGATCCATGACAAGTAGAGCACGATACACAACCTGTCCCCATTACTGGGGCCATACGTTATCCATGACAAGTAGAGGGCGATACACAACCTGTCCCCATTACTGGGGCCATATGTTATCCATGACGAGTAGAGGGTGATACACAACCTGTCCCAATTACTGGGGCCAAACGTGATCCATAATGAGTAGAGGGCGAAGCACAACCTGTCCCAAATTTTTTGGGACCAATGTGATCCATGATGAGTATGAAGGGCAATACACAACCTTTCTCCATTACTGGGACCATATGTGATCCATGACAAGTAGAAGGCAATACACAACCTTTCCCCATAACTGGGACCAAATGTGATCCATAATGAGTAGAGGGCGATACACAACCTGTCCCAATTACTGGGACCACACGTGATCCATGACGAGTAGAGGGCGATACACAACCTGTTCCCATTACTGGGACCACACGTGATCCATGACGAGTAGAGGGCGATACACAACCTGTCCCCACTACTGGGACCACACGTGATCCATGACGAGTAGAGGGCGATACACAACCTTTCCCCATTACTGGGACCATATGTGATCTATGATGAGTAGAAGGCGATAAACAACCTGTCCCCATTACTGGGATCATATGTGATATATGATTAGTAGAGGGTGATACACAACCTGTCCACATTACTGGGGGACCATATGTGATCCACGGCAAGTAGATGGCTATACACAACCTGTCCCCATTACTGGGACCACACGTGATCCATAATGAGTAGAGGGCGATACACAACCTGTCCCAATTACTGGGACCACACGTGATCCATGATTAGTAGAGAGCGATACACAACCTGTCCCCATTACTGTGGCCATACGTTATTCATGACAAGTAGAGGGCTATACACAACCTGTTCCCATTACTGGGACCACAGGTGATCCATGACGACTAGAGGGCGATACACAAAAGTCCCAATTACTGGGAAACACACTTTATCCATGATGAGTAGAGAGCGATACACAACCTGTCCCAATTACTGGGACCACACGTGATCCATGATGAGTAGAGAGCGATACACAACCTGTCCCCATTACTGGGGCCACACGTGATCCATGACAAGTAGAGGGCGACACACAACCTGTTCCCATTACTGGGGCCATACGTTATCCATGACGAGTAGAGGGCGATACACAACCTGTTCCCATTACTGGGACCACACGTGATCCATGACGAGTAGAGGGCGATACACAACCTGTCCCCAATACTGGGACCCCACGTGATCCATAATGAGTAGAGGGCGACACACAACCTATCCCCATTACTGGGACCACATCTGATCCATGACGAGTAGAGGGCAATACACAACCTGTTCCCATTACTGGGACCACACGTGATCCATGACGAGTAGAGGGCGATACACAACCTATCCCCATTACTGGGACCACATATGACCCATGACGAGTAGAGGGCGATACACAACCTATCCCCATTACTGGGGCCAAACATTATCCATGACAAGTAGAGGGCGATACACAACCTGTTCCCATTACTGGGGCCACATATGATCCATGATGAGTAGAGGGTGATACACAACCTATCCCCATTACTGGGGCCATACGTGATCCATGACGAGTAGAGGGCGATGCACAACCTGTCCACATTTCTGGGACCATATGTGATCCATGATGAGTATAAGGCAATACACAACCTTTCTCCATTACTGGGACCATATGTGATCCATGACAAGTAGAAGGCAATACACAACCTTTCCCCATTACTGGGACCATATGTGATCCATAACAAGTAGAAGGCAATACACAACCTTCCCCCATTACTGGGACCATATGTGATCCATGACGAGTAGAGGACTATACAGAACCTACCAATAGTATCAATTGGGCCACATTCACATCTTGTTTCTGGCTCTTGTTCGTGGTATCCGTTGGGATACCACAAACATTAATTCTGATGGATACCATAGTTGACCATTATACTGCAATACAGCAAGTAGTCCTAATTAGACTTCTTTTCGGATATATAACATTCTGCCTTGGACACAAACATTGTAGACTATACTTTGGTTTGTGGGCGTTCGCAAAGTAGGGCAAACTTAGTCCTGTTTGGACTATGGGCCCATTGCATATGCAAAATCCATTTTTTAAATCCAAGAAACTGATTTTGTCCTTAAATTGTTGACCCCCATCATCCTTCATTGTTTGCATTCGGGGGAAAAAAAATAAGAAAAAAAACTGAAGTATCCCAACTGATACAAAGAACGAGATTTGATTGGGGCCCTTGATGACTAAATTTTCTGCTACCTTCATTATCAAAGCAATTTGAATTAGAAACATAATAAATTGTGGCAATTTTTCTGCAAAAAAAAAAAAGTTAAATTCTTATTTTTGGATTCTAGGTTTGCCATGTGAATCTGGAAGGCCAACCATTCTACTCCAAGAAGGACAAACCTTTGTGCAAGAAACATGCCCACGCCATCAACGTCTAAAGAGTATAACTTGATAGAATCTGGAGACGAGCATCTCCCAAAAAAAAAGTTCGCGCCATCAAACTTTTATTACTTTAAAAAAAACAACAAAAAAAATACTGCATCATACAATGCAGCTGAAATCTGTTTAACACAAATGTGTAAAAAAATACACATTACAAATGAAATTTTAGAAATCTATGCAAACTTTAGAAGAGAATCAACTAATTATCTAACCGCATGAATGTGATTTTTTTTAAATAGGTGAAAAACATTAGGTCGGGCCTGCCCCAAAACCCTTTTGACAATGAAATTTAAAAAAGTTATGTGATTTTTAACCCATACGGGAGGGAGGGGATGTTTGGGGCCTTCTCCGCCCCCCCTTTATTTTGGGGCCCTCTGCGTTTTATTTTATATTATTATTATTCTTAGAAATTTTTTCCAAGATTTGGGGTTTCCAGGGAAAATTTAGCTATTGGGGTGCACTCCCGTTTTGTTTAGCAGTTGGGTTACTCTGCCAAGGGTGGGGGTCCTTTGATGACAGTGTTTTACAAAAAAATGGGCAAAAACCGGGAGGACCTTGTATATATCCACCGCCCCAGAAAATAGTCCCGACGCCAAAGAAGTTTATTAAACACACGACATTCCCCAACAAGTAATTGGGGGGGGGGGGTTTTATTTTTCCTGTTTAAAATTTTGGGGGAGATTGAACACAGAGCTGCAGCCCCAGCAGAGGAATAAGCCGAGTGCCAAGCAACCAGATGTACGGTATTTTTAGAGCGGCCGTGGATAGCGTTTTAAAATAAATGAAGTGCATCCTGGCCAAAAAAGGAAGCGCGGCTCCACTGTTTATATCACAGTTCCCAGCACCTTTCTAAGCAGAGGGAATTAGCCAACATGTAGCAGGATGGCCACAACACAAGAGCCCCAAACAAAAAGACACAAAAAAGAAAAAAATACACTTTTTACAAAAACGGGTTAGGAAATGCTTTTGACATTGAACCCTGTAAAATAAAATCCTTCGATTGTATTTTCTCCACAAAGAAATTCCAAAAAAACTATGGGTTCCAAAAAAAAAGAAGGAAAAAGGGGGGCGGCCTTTGAGAATTTAAAAAAGAACCAAAACACAAAAAAACAAAATTTTTGGGGGAAAAACCTCATTAAGTTAACCCCAAAAAGGTTTAACAAAGAAAAGAAAAAAGGTTTGGGAAAAACGGGGTTCCTTTAAAGCCCCAAATCCCTTTCCCTGCCCAAATTATACCACAAAGTCCCACCAAAGGGACTTAAACAAAAAAGAAACCCTAGTAGAAAAGGTTTGGGGAAAAAGAAAAGGGTTCCATTGGGTCCAACCTATCCCTTTCCAAAATTAACCAAAAAACCCTATAAAAACTTGTACACAAAGTAACATAGTAGAAAAGGGTTTGGAACAAAGACAATTTTTGAGCCCAAACCATACTTTTAAAGCCCAACCCTTTTAAGACTTGTACACAATCGTGACATAGTAGATAAGGGGGGAAAAAAAAGCCCACCCATTAAACCCCAAAACCTATAATTTCCTACCTAACCCTATAAGATTTGTACACAATAGTGACATTTTAAAATAAGGGGGGGACAAAGACCAGCCCATTGAACCCCAACCCTTTTGTCCCCCTTCTATTTTTCCAAAAACCCCCCCTTTATTTAAAATTTTGTACACAATATGAATATAGATAAGGTTTGGCCCAAAGAAAAGGGCCAAAAGCCCAACCTTTACCATCCAGTTAATCTAAAAGGGACTTGAAAAATTTTAAAAACGGAGTAATGATTTTGGAAAAAGGGACAGGTCCATCGAGTCCAACTTATCCCTTTCTTTTCCCAAAAATTATCCCAAAAAGTCCAACCTGGAAGACTTATACACAACATTTAAATAGTGATGGGGTTTGGGGAAAAAAAGAAAACGGGGCCATTGAGCCCAAAACCTTTACCTTTTTAACCCAAAAATTATATCAAAAAAGCCCAAATTGTAGAAAACTTGTAACAACAGAAACATAGTAAAAATTTTTGGGAAAAAACACGGGTTTTTCATTAAATCCAACCTATAAGACTTTTTTACAAAAATTTAGTAACATAGAAGAAAAGGTTTTTTGGAAAAAACACGCCATTGAGCCCAAAACCTATCCCTTTCTAGTCCAAACCTATAAAACTTGACACAAAAAGTAAAATAGGGTTTAAAAGAAGGTTGGACAAAGCCCGGGCCCTTTGTTTCCCCAACCTAACCATCCGGGTTCAAACCTAAAAAGATTTGGGAAACTTTAAATTTACATAGTAGATAAGTTTGGAAAACGGGTTAAAGGGAGTCCAGCCTATAAGATTTGCACACAATATTCCTTCAAAATGTTTGACCTAATAAAAAGGTTGTGATCTTTTTTAACCCCTTTCCCCTTTGGGGGCCCAAAAATTTTTGGCCCTTTAACAAACAAAAAATCCACATAACTGAAAAGGGGCCCCAAAAAAGGAAAGGCAAATAAATCTCCCAGGGAAAACAAAAAGGATAAGGGATCTGCAAGGACTTTTTTCAGATCATTGGAAAATCTCCCTCTTTGTAAACACAAAATTGGAACAGATTTACTATGGAAATTGGCCCCCAAAATTTCCCGGTGGGAAAATGCTTTTAAAATACATTTATTACGCATTTTAGTGGGGGTTTTTTCCCCCATGTCCAAAAAAAAGGGCATAGAATTGGGAAAAGGGTTGTGGCTTAACACAGTAGATAAGGTCAGAAAAAAAAAACAAGTCCATTTTAGTTTCCCCCCCCAATAACCCTCGGTTGATCCAGAAGGGGAAGGGAAAAAAAAACCTAAAAGGCGGAGCCAACTTGAACCCCTTTAAATTTTCCCTTTCCCGACTCCAAATATTGCATCAGAAGAACCCCTGGATCAACATCCCATCTCCAGAATCCAGTCCCTATAACCTGTGTTATTATATTGGTCAAGAAAGGCAACTAAGCCCCTCCGGCACTTGGTCAATGACTCCTCCATCACAACCCTCTTGCGTCACCGCTCTTACAGTATAGAAAAACCCCTTTTGTAAGGGTAAAACCCTTCCCTTTTCCCCTTTGGAACAGATGTAATAAATCTGTGCCCTTGGGAACAATTGAAAAACCAGATTCTGGCCCCAATAAAAAATATTTTGGGGGGGCCCGGGGGAAAAAAAAAAATTTTTTTAATTTTTTTGTAACCAAAATTTTTTTGAAATGTTTTTAAAAAAGGGAAAAAAACCCCAAATTTTTTAAAAACAATAAGCAAAAAATAAATCAGAGGAAAGCCCCAAAGGAGAACATAAGTTTTTAACAAGTTAAAAATACCCCCCAAATAGTTAAACAAGGGAGATATACTGTGAATACTACAAGGGGGCTAGACCCAAACTGCTTTTTCACGCTTATAGAATGTGAAGGGGTTACCCAGAATAAAAAAAAAAATTCCCAAAAATCATAACCGCAACCTTGACAGTAACAACCATAAAATATTCAGCATAAAAACGCCCCCCATGTTTTTAGGCAATAATTTTATTATATGTACTTTAAAAATTTTCATAATACAAAAGTAAAAGAAAAAAGGAAAATTTGGGGAAAAAAAAATTTGGGGCTATAAGAGAAGGATGGGAGGAAAAGGGTTTTAAAAAATTGAAAGGGAAAAAGTCCCAAATGTGGGGGATGAGTAAAATTTAAAATTTTGGGGGGAAGGAGCTGGTACTGCAAAAACATCATGTGTGAGAGAAATCTTAACTATAGTTTCAAGCATGGTCAAAAAAATTTCAGCCCCAGCCAAGGGAAACTATCAATATGGGTTTATCTGGCCCTGAAAAGATATTTTAGAGTTCCCAGACCAAACCCCAAAACCAACTGATCCCCTTTGACCTTTATTTGGGGGGGCTGGGGGCCCTTTTAATACCTTTTAGTACAGAAAAAGATGTTTTCATTAACTTTGGTTGGTTTGGGCCCAAATGGGTGAATTTTGAGTAGACCAAACTTGGAGACGGGCAAGAAGAAGAAAAGGTTTTTAAGCAAAATATCTGGGTGATGCAGGGAATTTATCAAGTTTTAAACAAAGATCACCAATTTTTTATGAATTTACCAAAACCAATATGGCTTTTTGTGGCATGGGGCCCCGAGCGGGGACTGGGTCAAAAGTTAAGGTTTTTTCTATGGACAGAAGAGATCTATCTAGGGTTCTGCAAGTCCTGCAAGAAGTTGGGGGTTTAAAGGCTGAGGTTGGGGGAAAAACCCGGGTTTTCTATGAACAGCAGAGAAACTAGTCCCAAAAAATTTTCCCCAAAGTCCTACAGTTGGGGGGCCAAACAAAGGGGTGGGGCAAAGTTTAGCCCCTCCCCGTTTTCTTTTTGGGGAGTGGGGGGTTTTAGGTATAAATTTTCCCAAGTCCTGCAGGGGGGGCCAAAAAAAGGGTTTGGTTTAAGCTTGAGCCCATCCTGTTCTCTAAGAATAGTGGGGGAAACTTCCCATGGTTTTTTAACGTCCCGCAGTTTCAGCAAAACAAAAGGAAATGGGTCAAAAATTAGACCATCCTGTTTTCTATGGGGGATGGGGGGGCCTACTTCAAGCTTCCCCCAAATCCTGCGTGGTGCCAAAAAAAGGAGTTTGGTCAAGGCTTTAGCCCCTCCGGGTTTTTGTGAACGTGGGGGAAACTAGCCATGGTTCCTCAAATACCCGTGATTTGGGGGCAAACAAGGAAAGGGGGCAAAGTTAAACCCATCCTATTTTTTAATGGGTAGTTGGGGGGGCTATTTCAGCTTCCCCAAAAATTTCCCCAGTGGTGCCATATAAGGGGGTAGGGCAAGGGGTTTAGCCCCCTCCAGTTTTTTATGAAAAGAAGAGTCTACCTATGGGTTTTCCAAAATCCTTCATCAACCCCTTTCCCGGTTCACACTAAATTCTAAAAAAAGGGGAAGGGGCCCACCCTAAAACCCCAAAAAAATCCTGGCCCAAAGGATTTGGGAAAATGGTTAAAATGATCTAGAGCAAGAAGGGGACCTCATTCAGACTGGATTAAAGGGGAATCTCCCCTAAAAAATTTTAGGGTTGTTTTCATTCTTTTACAATATTTGAAAATTTTATAAAAGAAAACAAAAAAAACACTAGAAATAATATAATTTATTGGCCTATATTTCTAATATATATAGACTGTTAGTCTAAATGAAGGCCAGGTAGTATTTTTAAAAAATCTCAATATATAGCTAGGACGAATAGTTTTGCATTTATCTTGCCATGTAGGTGATATTTTTTAAAATTCCCGATTATTTAAAGAAGAAAGCTGTTGGGTTTTATACTGCCTTAATGAGAAATGTGTATTTTGTGAAAACTGATATCACAATGGTTAGTTTTTATTGCTATTAATTTACTAATCGGCTTGAGTGTGATTTGGGGTTGAATAGGTGTGCAGTGCAATTAATAGTGACCCCCAAGGTAAGCTATATGAGTGTTTTGTAGTAGCACATGAGTCCAGACAAGACATTGTCTCCAGGCCCTGGTTTTTCCCCCCCCCCCCCCCCCCTTCCCCGGCCGGCCCCCCTCCCGGCCCTGGGCCAAATGGGCCCCCTCCGAGCCTGGGGCCCGTTTGACCCTTCCAGGCTCTGGACCGTCGGGCCCCCTACCCGGCCCTGGACCAAGCGGCCCTTTTTCCAGGGGATTTGGACCCGCGGGCCCTTCCCCGGCCCTGGAAAAGACGGCCCCCTCCTCTCAAAGGGGCCCCCAATGGAACCAAGACGGCCCCCTCCAAGGGCCCCGGACCGGCGGCCCTCTCCAGGCCCCCTGGACCGTCGGCCCCCTCCCAAAACCATTGGCCCCCCCCGGGCCGGCCCTCTCCAGGCCCTGGACCAGACGGCCCTCTCCAGGCCCTGGTTTATTGGACGGGGCCCGCTAGGCTCCCGGACCAGCGGCCCCCTCCAGGGAATGGTTCCGGGCCCGGACCAAATTTGGCCCCTCCCGGCCCTGGACCAGCGGCCCCTCCAGGCCCCTTGGGCCAGCCGGGGCCCCCCTCCCGGCCTGGGGCCCGGGGCCCCCTTCCCCCCTTCCAGGCCCCCCTGGACCCGTCGGCCCTTCCAGGGGCCCCGGACCAAGTTTGGCCCCCCTCCAGGGCCCCGGAAACCCTCGGCCCATTTTTGGGGGGGGGGGGGGGGGGGGGGGGGTTTTTCTTTTTGGTTTTAGTTCCCGGCCCCCACCAGGGGTTGGGCCAGTCGGCCCTCTCCGGGGCCCCGGACCCCCTCGGCCCCCCTCCAGGCTCTGGGCCCGACGGGCCACTCTTCCCGGGCCCCCCTCTGGAAACCAAATCGGCCCTCTCCAGGCCCCTTTAAACCGCCCCTTTTCCAGGGCCCGGACAAATTGGGCCCCCCTCCAGGCTCTTTGGGCCAAATCGGCCCTCTCCCGGTAAAATTTTGGAAAAAAAATATAACTGTGCATAATTTTTAAATTTTCCCCTAACAATATTTTGACTAAGAGCGGTTTCCTCAGCCTGAATTTGCTACTAGAAATCTCCTATGTAGCTTAGACCAAAGGATTTCGGATGTTTTCACGCTTCGGGAGTGGCTGCCTTGGTTTTAAGGACAGGGTCAAAGTGTTTTTTGGGGGTTTAAAATTTTCTGTTGTATTTTTTTTTGTTTTTTGTGACATAATAGAAAATTTTTTTTCATTGCATTAAAAAAGACGATGCATTTAAAAATAATATAAAGACAAAAATGGGCGAACGACCCGGTTTTTAGAGCTGTGGACAGGTTTAAAAATTTCCCAGAAGACTGTGGAAGATAGTTTTGTGATTATTTATGGGTGTGTGAGAATAACTTAGAATATTTAGAGTTGAGGATAACGTGAGATTGACAATTTCACTATAGTTTTAAAGTTTAGGAGTTAAAGGCAGTGGATTGATGGAGACGTGCAACGTCCTATAGGAAAACTTGTGAGTAAATTATTACAAACAGAAAATTTTATTGTTGTAACAAATTCAATTGCTAGACCTGAGCAAACTAGAATGCAATTGATACAAGAAAATTATATTGATATAATTAACACCCCCCTCTTGCTTGTGCCTACGATGCTCATCTGTCACAGCCCAAATAGAAATTGTCCGGCATCACTTCTTAGAAAAGCCAAAGAATATCACAAAAAGGCAGAATAAATCCTGACAAGACTCCTTAAGACACAGTAGGAGTCCTCTGACCTCCCACGGCATGTTTTTAAAGCTTCTTGAAAGTGGTATAAGAGAAACTATCAATCTTGTGTTGGTAACACTTTCCATTTCACTTTTAAGATTTTCTCCCCATTTAATTCAGAAATGTAGCATCAAATAAACCTATATATCACAGAGCTCAGGCTCCTTTGTCTTCATATAACCTTATAATTACAGAGCCAACTTCTCTCCCCTATCATATCCTATATATCCCAGAGCTCAGTCCTTTTATATATAACCCTATATATCAAGAGCTCAGGCTCCCCTTTGTCTATCATTAAAACCCTATAACACAGAGCTCAGCTTCTCCCCTCTATTATATCCCTTTTTTATCACAGAGCTCAGCTTCCCCTCCTCTATATTAACCCTATATACAAGACTCCTTCCCCCATCATATAACCCCATATATCACAGAGCTCCTTCCTCTATCATATAACCCTATATATCAAGAGCTCTCTTCTATCTTATAAACCCCCTATATATCACAGAGCTCAGCTCTCTCCTTATCATAAAACCCTATATATCCAGATCACTTCTCTTTTTATATAACCCCAATTCAAGGGCCCCAGCCCCTTTTTATCTATAACCATATATCACAGGCTCAGCTTCTCTCTCTATCATATAAAAATATATCACAGAGCTCAGCTCCTCTCCTCTATCATATAACCCTATATACCCAAAATCAGTCCTCCCCCTTCATATAACCCTATATAAAAAAAAATTTTTTTTACAAACTTTAGCTTCTCTTCAAATAAACCCTATATATACAGAGCTCAGTTCTCTATCAAATAACCCTATATATCCAGACCAGCTTCTTCTCTTCATATAACCCTATTATCCCAGGCCAGCTTTCTCCCCTATCATATAACCCTTTAATCACAGACCTCAGCTTCTCCCCTTTTTTTCATATAAAACCCCATATATCACAAGTCAGTCCTCTCTCATCATATAACCCCCATATATCACAGAGCCAACTCCTCTCCTCTACATATAACCCCATTAAACACAGACTCAGCTTCTCCTCTATCATATAACCCTATATATCCCCGAGCTCGCTCCTCTCCTTACATTAACCCATAATCCAGAGCTCAGTTCCTCCCCATCATATAACCCTTTATCCCCAAACTCACTTTCTCTCCTCTATATATAACCCCATATTACACAGAGCTAGCTCCTCTCCTTATCTTTTAACCCTATATATACAGAGCTCAGCTCTCTCCTCTATCATATAAACCCCTTTTATCACAGAGTCAGCTTCTTCCCTCTATCATAAAAGTCCCTTTTATTCACAGAGTCGCTCCTTATCATATAACCCTAGTGTCAGAGAAATTATTATAAGGGAACACCATCACAAAGAAAAACCCCAAAAGCTCTCAGAAACCCGACTGAACACAAGCTTTTGCATTACCGTGCACAAGATCAATTTATAGCCAAAAAATTTATGCAACCTGATTTCTTTTTAGACAATTGCTCACAGCTGCTGATATCCAATCGACTGCCTGGAAGCAACAGCAGATTACTCACAATTTGTTCCTCCTAGGACAGAGCCCTGACTGATGCACGACTGCTCCATAGCTTAGACAATAAATGCTTCTTTAGTAATCATGCTTTAATATTTACTTTATTTTGGGAAACATTTACATTAACACTTGATGCCCAGATCTGCAGGTAACAATGTATCACTGTGCTATGAAACAAATGTACCTTTATATACAAACTGGACAATGTAGCCAGATAGTAACTAACTGCATCACTGAGATCAAGTAAGGACTTTGCAAGGCAGTTACTCACATCTGACATTTGTCACCTACCCACAGTATAAGTGATACGCTTTTATTGAATTCAAAGATGAAAACAGACAGCAATATACCTTACAAAATTCAGGGGTGTGTTTACTGGCTTCCACTAGGCTGCAGTAGAAGCCAGGTCTGTAGCTATAGCAACCAGTGCTGGCAGCCTATCAGGAGAGATTGAACAGGTCTGTAGCTATAGCAACCAGTGCTGGCAGCCTATCAGGAGAGATTGAACAGGTCTGTAGCTATAGCAACCAGTGCTGGCACCCTAATCAAGGGAGAATGGAACAGGTCCTGTAGCTATTTGCAACCAGTGCTGGCAGCCTATCAGGATAGATTAAGCAGGTCTGTAGCTATAGCAACCAGTGCTGGCAGCCTATCAGGAGAGATCAAATAGGTCTGTAGCTATAGCAAGCAGTGCTGGCAGCCTAACAGGAGAGATTGAACAGGTCTGTAGCTATAGCAACCAGTGCTGGCAGCCTATCATCAGACTGAACAGGTCTGTAGCTATAGCAACCAGTGCTGGCAGCCTATCAGGAGAGATCGAACAGGTCTGTAGCTATAGCGACCAGCACTGGCAGCCTATCAGGAGAGATCAAACAGGTCTGTAGCTATAGCAACCAGTGCTGGCAGCCTATCAGGATAGATCAAACAGGTCTGTAGCTATAGCAACCAGTGCTGGCAGCCTATCAGGATAGATCAAACAGGTCTGTAGCTATAGCAACCAGTGCTGGCAGCCTATCAGGAGGGGATCAAACAGGTTTGTAGCTATAGCAAGCATGTGCAGCCTATCAGGATAGATCAAACAGGTCTGTATATAGCAACCAGTGCTGGCACCTATCAGGAAGATCAAACGGCCCTGTAGCTATAGCAACCCATGCTGGCAGCCTATCAGGAAGATCAAACTGGTCTGTACTATAGAACCAATGCTGGCAGCCTATCGGATAGATCAAACAGGTCTGTAGCTATGGGACCGTGCGACAGCCTACAGGAAGAGTCAAACAGGTCTGAGTTTTTGCCCCTGAGACTGATGCAGCCCATACAAGAGGGGATATCTGGGATAGGTAGGACACTGTTAATGGACACATATTCAAAGTGACTTGTTTTGAAAGATCTTTAATATAATCTTTATTTATATAGCCCAACATTTTTCCGCAGCACTTTACAATGAGAGGGTATAATTACAGCCCAAAGACAGACATTACACAGTGAGAGCTAACTTTAACAGATGGACCCCAAGGTTTGTGAGGGCCCTACTCGCAAGAGCTTACAATCTAAGAGGGTGCCTGGGGGAGACAACGGGGGAGAAGTGCTAAATTTACAATGGCCCAGCCATGCTTTATAAATATGGGGAGGTTTACTTAAAACTTTGGTGACCCTGCCACCCTCTTTAACATAAAAAGCAGTGATCCCTGTAGTGAGACGACCCCTTTAACTGTTCATATATTCTTAGGATGCAAAAGAGATGAAAACCGTGACGGAGCAGTTAGCCACTAGCTCCCTACCACTTAGTCTTGCAGGCCGCAGGTTGCTTCTGGCCTACACTTACAAGACGCCCTGCGAGTGTCCTGACACAATCATGTTGAGGTGTCCTCGGTGAGGAATTGTCCTTAGAAGTTGTTTCCGGTCTCTCTTTCCCTTCAGCTCAATACACTTTCTTGAAAAAGTTAGATCCAGCCCTGGCACAGTCATGTACATTTGGTTTCATAGCGCAGTGCACTAGTGCTGACGTACGCCGCTGATCACCAGACGCTGCCTTTACTCCACCAAGTGCTCTTGCTTTTCTATTCTTTACGTGACCTGCAGTTTACAGTATTACAACAATGATGTGTGAATGTATAATGCATGTATTTTGTTCTGTAAAAAAAACACAATTCTAGTGAATTTCTCTGTGTAGACGTACACTGAATCAATAAAAGCCTTCTTGTTGTTGCACCAGGTCTACTCGACTCCATTTTCTTTACAGAATAGGAGGGGACACAATTACAGTGGTTGCGCCAGAAATGTGCCAAAATTTGGGCACAGACACCTAATATTTGTGGCATAGTCGAAAGGCAAGCTGAGAAGGAAAGTAGTGTGTCCCGAGTATGATAATATGCAACAAAATATGACACCAATTTTTTTCAATTTTGGTTTGAAAAAGTTAGACTTGTCCAAAGATGTACCCCAAAAAAAAAAAAAAAAAAAATCAATCAGATATCGATAAAGCACAGAACATCAAGAGCTGCTGGAAATCACTTTATAGGAAAAGAAGAGCAGCTTCTGTGGGTCACAGACTTTATATACAAAGTACCAGAAAATGGGGATCTCTCAGGGTGCCCAAAGGAGTCGCTCATCCTGGCACATGAAAAGAGCATACAGGAATGTAGTCCGCACTGTAGTAGAGGGGAGCTATAGACCACTAACACTGATGCACCTCACTAATACATGTAAGGCATACAGGGACTTTTTTTGGGATCCCGCCTGTACTATAGAGGGGTCTAAAGACCCCCAATCACTGACACCACACAATACATGTAAGAGCAGTACGGGACATGTATACCGCACGTACTGTAGAGAGGCTTTATAGCCCCGTCTCATGCATGCACCTCACTAATACATGTAAGAGCAGTACGGGCATGTAGTACCACACTGACTGTGGAGGTACTATAGACTGCCAATATGATGCCCGCACAAAAATGAAAGGGTACGGACATGTAATACCACATGTACTGTAGAGAGGCGCTATAGCCCACCTATACTGCATACACCCCTAAACATGAAAGAGAGAAAGGGACATGTAGTACCGCAATATATTAGAGAGGCTATAGGCCGCCAATCACTGCATGCACCTCCTAATACATGTAAGAGCAGTAAAGGGACTGTATTCCGCATTTTACGTAGGACCCTAAGACCACCAATCACGCATGCACCTCAAAATTTTACTGTAAGAGCAGAAACAGGACATGTATACCACACTGTAGTAAAAGGGGCGCTATAGACCGCCAACATGTATGCCCCTCACTAATAATGTAAGAGCAGTACGGGACATGTAGTACCCACGTACTGTAGAGGGTGTTAGACCATAAAATCACTGCATGCACCTCACTAATACATGTAAGGGCAGTACGGGACATGTAGTACCACACTCTACTGTGAAGGCGCTTGGGCCCGCCAATCATGTATGCACCTCAAAAAACATGTACGAGCAGTACAGGACATGTAGTCCCACACGTATGTAAGAGGGCTATAGACCCCCAAATCATGCTCACCTCACTAATACATGTAAGAGCTTTACAGGAACTATACCACACTGTAGTAGAGAGGCGCTATGCCCCCAATACTGCTTCCTCAAAAATAATATAAGAGCGCGGGGACATGTAGTACCGCATGTTTTGTAGAGAGGCGCTATAGACGAATCATGCAGCCCCTCACTAATACATGTAAGAGCAGACAGGACATGTAGCCCCACATGTACTGTAGAGGGTGCTAAGCCCCCCAATCACTGCATGCACCTCACTAATACAGAAAAAGGCATACAGGCCCAGTGTACCGCACTGTACGGGAAAAGGAGGCGCTATAGACCCCCCAATCACGCATGACCTACTAATACTTTAAAGAGCAGTACGGACATGTATACCGCACTGTCTGTAGAGGGCGCTTAGCCCTCCAATACGATGCCCTTCCTAAACATGTAAGGAGCAGTACAGGACATGTAGTACCGCACTGTACTTTTGAGAGGCGCTATATATACCATCACTGCAGCCCCTCACTAATAAAATGAAGAGCGTACGGGACATGTAGCCCCGCACTGTACTGTAAAAAGGTGCTATAGACCCCATCACTGCAGCACCTCACTAATACCAAGAGCATACAGGAATGTAGTCCCCGCACTGTACTGTGAGAGGCGCTTCCCCACCAATCACTGCATGCACCTCACTAATACAGGGGTTTTTACAAGTAAAATGTTTTGAAGTAGTGAATGAGAAGGGGGACTTAAAGCCCTGCACATGTTTTTGCCCCCCTTGCTGAGGGCAGCACAAGCTAGTGTCAGACCGCTGTTTCCACGCTGTGCCCCTTTTTCTGAAGATGCGAGGGCGCATAACCCGTGTAGACCTGCTGTTTCCAGGCTGTTCCCCTTATTCTGGAAGGGTGCGGGGAGTTTTTTGTATTTAATGCTCAAATTTTTAGTTTCCGCCCGAAGAGTCATTGAAGAGTCTTCAAAAAGGGCGGTATTTTTCAAACCCGGCCAACGGGGCTCGCCCCCCCCCCTGAGGGTAGCCCCGCCCACCTCAACTGATAAACCTATTACTTTGAATAGGGAGAAAAATGTAAAACTGTCAGTGGGCGGGGTAGCCTATGGTGGGTGGGGGGTAACAACCCGTCATGAATAAGAGTTTAGCATTAAAAAGCTCTAAAAAAATCCAGATCTTTCAGAAAAAGGGGGCCGCGCTGGAAACAGCGGTTGACACCCAGCTTGTGCTTCCTCGCTCTTACGAATAAGGGGGAAAACGTGGAAACAGCAGGTCGACACTGGCTTGTGCTGTCCCCAGCAAGGGGGGGCACAACCTTTGGCAGGTTCTCTTTAAAAGCTTAAAATCAGCATCTTTCAGAAATTTGGGGGCACAGCGCTGGAAACAGCAGGGCTTTCACTACCTTGTGGCCTCAGCCTTTCGAATAAGGGGGCACGCGTGGAAACAGCAGGGCTGAACCGGCTTGTGTCCCCTAGCATCTTACAGAATAAGGGACACAGCGCGGGAAACAGCGGTTGACACTCCCTTTGTGCTGCCCTCAGATCTTACAGAATAAGGGACCAGCGGGAAACAGAAAGGTCTGACACAGCTTGTGCGTCCTCAGCATCTTACAAAAAGGGGCACAGCGCTGGAAACAGCGGGTCTGACACTGGATTTCCCGCCTCAGAAAAGGGGGGCAAAAAACTGTGTACAGGTTCTTTTTAAAGGGGCTGTTTTAAAGGGACAGTAAAAATACTGGTCGGGAAATCTCGACCGGTATTTGCTCGTTCTGGCACGCATGGGGACGGCTTTTCTCTACGCTTTGCCCTTCCCCTCAAAAACCGGGCGGAAGAATGAACATGTTATTCATACTGCCAGCGGTGTTTAAAAATCATACAGCGGAAAATCCGTAACTGCTGCACGGATTTTCCATTAAGGTCCGTGTTAAAGGTTGACAGCCGGTTTACAGATGGCTTTCAAATCCAAAATCCGGCTGAAACCCGGTGCCGTGGGCACATGCCCTAAAGCTGCGGGACTGCCCCCAATCTATACTTAGTAGTATTTGTTGTACGTGTTAGCCATAGAAAGTAGTAGAATAGTGAAGAAATCAGGCGATACCTTTTAGAGGCTGAGGCTATTTCTTCACTATTCTACCCCAATCTGTACTGGAAGTGGAGGTCTGAAGAACATAGAAAAGGGAATTAAAAAAACGTCCCTGAGGGTTTAATCAGCACAAATTTTTGAATTTCAAAGGGATACAAAGGTAAAACCCCTCATTTACTTTAACACTAGGGTGAGATCTTTGTAAATGTGTTTGTAAATGAATAGCTAGAGAAAATGTGCAGCCCAGTGTGAACAGCGTCCTGGGTTTTGTTCCAGAATAATAAACAGTATGCTAAATAGCTGTAGGAAATTTGAGAACCTAATTACCCATCAATGGGAATGTCACTTGATTGCACCTCTCCCAAATTAGCACCGTGTAAATTCCTTGCTGTGTAAACAGGACTAGCCAGTTTTGCTGGAGGGCAGAATCTGGCTAATGTCCCCAAGGAAACCTTTTGTTTCAATTACTACTGAACTTTTGGTCCTGGGGTAAGGCTGGAGCTCCATAGCTCACACTTTTCGAACACGGCCTGGGATTAGTTTCCAGGAAAAGTCTTAAAATTTACCAATTACAACGAAATATAAGGAATTGCCCATCTTGTAGGGAGCAACTGGCATCCACCTCGTAGGTGTTTTGCCTTTTTTCTGGATCAACACTGTAGGGTTCTAGGTCGGACACGAAGGACTTGGGTCTTTTTCCAGCCTCATCTACTATGTTATGATGAGGGCAGACAATTGCTGCTATGCGTAGCCTTGGGACAAAGAGGAACCCTTGCCTGAACTAAGGTGTGTATCAGTTTCCTGTTCTATTTCATGGAATCTTTTCACCTATTTTGGTTTCAGAGATCTTCCCAAGAAACGAGCCTTCAAGGGATTGTCCATCAAATAAAAAATTCTTTGCTAGGTGGGCCAGGGTGAACTAAAAATACAGTGATAATTACCGTATTTTTCGGACTATAAGATGCACTTTTTTTTCCCCCTAATTTGGGAGGAAAATGGTGGTGCGTCTTAAAGTCCGAAAAATACAGTCTGTGCATCTTATGGTCCGGTGCGTCTTAAAGTCCGAAAAATACGATACCTACAGGTTTCCACTGCTGCTCTGGAGCTCCCCAGGAGCCACTGCTATTAGGATATGTTCACACAGCTTATTTTAGGGCACATTTCGCGGCGTACGGCGCTTGATACGCGGGGAAATGCGCCCCCATAATTACGGTAATCCATAGCTCTCAGAGAACTATGGATTACGCCTCCTCTCCCCGCACGTACAATATGATCATATTGTACGTGCGGGGAGATAAGTGACGGCAATTATTTGGGGCGATTTTGCGTCGCCAGTAATGAATGTCATGGGTGTACGTGGGTATCAGCGCGAGCTCCCGCAACGATGTATTTCGGGATCTATACACAATGTATTGCGGCGCGTACTGTATGCGCCTCAATACACCGTGTGAACATACCCTTATAGTTACATAGTACGGTTGAAAAAAGACACGTGTCCGTCAAGTTCAACCAAGAGTGGGTAAACTGTGGGTGAGGGAGGGAGACAAGGAGTTCAAACTCAGACTCCCCACTGGTGAATGCCCTGAAACCAACAAGGCAAGAACCAATCTGCTCCAGTGGAGACCCCATCTCTGACCCCAGAGCCACCACCAGCCAGGATCCAGAATATTACATAGCTATGTACGCATTAATATTCTTTAGTTCCAGGTAGGTATCTAAGCCTTTCTTGAAACCCTCACCAGTTCCTGCTGTGACCAGCTCCTCAGGCGGCTATTCCACAGATTCACAGTTCTTACAGTTAAGAACGTTTTTCTCCTCTGGAGATTGAATCCTTTTCTCCAGCCGAAGGGAATGTCCCCTTGTCTTTTGAGGGGGCTTTACATGAAATTATTTTCCCTATACTTTTTGTAGGGACCATTTATATATATTAATCATGTCTTTTCTCAAGACTAAATAGGTTCAATTCTACAAAATTCTCCTCATAACTAAGATGCTCCATGCCCCTTACAAGTTTGATTGCGCTTGACTAAGGTATCTGTCCTGAAACAGAAAAAGCTCACTTATAATTGAAGGGTCAAATGAAGGCCTCCGTAGCTGCCATGATACTACTCCTATTACCCCCTGCCATAAGGAGAATACCATAGGGAAGCCATCTTTCTATACCTTTATTCAATATCTATTTGTTACAGAACAGTTTACAAACTACAGTGCCTCCAAGTAGTCAAGAATACAAGTACATAAAAAAAAAAAAAAAAGTTTTAAAAATAAGTAGACCAATAGACAAAGGTTTAATTTTTTTGAAAAAAAGCAATGAAATCTGATGAAAACCCTACCAACGTAATGTTGCCGGAATCGTACCCTCCTGTAGAAAACAAATAACCGTAACTTATACTGAACAGAGAACTCCATTAAATCGAGACCGCAACAAAAATGGTGCAATTACATTTTTTTTCGAGTTTCCCCCTACATAGAGCTTTTTGGAGGTTCCAGTACAATATACGGTACAGTCCATGACACCAATAAAAAGCGAATCTTGTCCTCCAAAAAACATACAGTGATGTAGACAAAAAAAATTAAAAAGTTGTAGCTCTTGGACACCTACCGCTCCCTCTGGGATAGGCTCATCTCAAAATCACAGATTATCCCAATAGTGGCGGGGATTCGCCAAGCAGCCCAAATTACAAGCAAATAACAGAAAAAGAACACTCTCTCGGGCCCTCCTAAAAAATAACTTTTATTAATTACTCATTAAAACACCATTGTATAATAATTCTCAAAGCGGTTTACATTACATTAAAAATCTAAATTGTAATGTAAAGAGGTTTCTTAGTAAGACATAGTTCATGGATCCATAATGCTTAATACATTATTACTCACGGTTAGTTGATTCGAAAGAGTGATTCCTCACACTGTCAGAAAAAAATGGGATTCCAGTGATCAAATTCCAAATATCCCAATGAAATTGATCCCTATGTTATTACCTCACATAAGACAAGAGTAAGCGTCCCGAAAAGGACGGCCCTGTCTCTCGATGACTGTCCCTATACTAGATGCCACTTATAGAGATAAAATGTTTAACCCAAAAGATATATTAATTACAAGGCAAGCAGCCCCATCCCGAGGCGTTTCCCCCCTACACAAGTCCACAGGGGTTCATCAGGGGACAAAAAGAAGGGATATAGATCAACCATTTAAGTCCCGGTACTTCCCAATTATGATGCATTGGTGAAGTCATAGGCTCATCTCACAAAGGATTTACCAACCACATCTGCTGGAAGCAAGATCCAACGTCTACTTAGATGTAGATGATAGCAAGACCTCTCCCCAGGTCTCCTCACTCCACTTTTTGATATTTTCATGCTTTTTCCTCACTTCTGGCCCCGTAAACCTTCTTCCCGGTTTTTTACATTTTCCCTTTATACTCGGGTTTGTCTCCACTGCCCCAGAAAAAAAGTTTCCCTATTTTTCATCCCTTTTTTCGTTTTCTAAAAAACCCCAAAAAAAATCTCCCATTTGACTCTTAGAAAAAACGCGCTGGGTTTTCTCCACTGAGCTTTTTTTGCTCTTTTTTTTTTTTTTTTTTTTTTTTTTTTTTTTAAAATGCTTTTGTCTTTTTTCAACATGTAAAAAACGCCAAAAGGGCCCGGGGAGAAAATTTAATACGGGGGTCTATGGAAAGCGCTGGGCGCTTTTTGGCCCCCCCTTTCCCCGGGGTTTTTGCTGCGATTTTTCACTGAAAAACCCCCCAGGAGACCCCGGGCCCCCCCCATAGTGGGTGGTTTTTAAAACCTTTCCTTATTAAAACTGCAAACAAGTTCAAAAGTGTCCTTTTTTTTTTACCGTTCGGAATAAAAATGAAAAACACGCTTTGGGGTCGCCCCAACGATTTTTTGGGGCCAAAAATCCCTTTTTTTAACCCTTTTTGCCCCAAAAAAAAGTCTCACTTTTTCCTTAAAAAATATTATTTATTTTTTTTTAAAAGAATTTTTGGGGCAAAAATAGTTTTTTTTTTTTTTTTTACAGATTGACAATAAAAGTTCGCTATTGTCGCTAAAAATACTTTTTTTTTTTTCGGGGGTTTTTTTTTGGGGGCCCCAAATACGCTTTTTTTTAAGGAATTTTTTGGGACTTTAAAAAAATTTTTTTTACGAATTTTTGGGGGCTAATAAAAATTTTCGCCTTCCCTCGCTAAAAAACTGATTTTATTTTTTTTTTTACAGATTTTTAGATAAATTTTTAGGGGCAAAAACCGTGAAAAAACCTGATTTTTAGCAGCAAAAATGAGATATCATAGCACCCAAAAACCCTAAACCCAAAAGGGTTTTAACGGGAAAAAATACGTAAAAAAAAAAGTATTTTAGCGACAAAAAAAAAATTTTTTTCGACAAAAAACGAGAAACTTTTTTAAACGTAAAAACCATAACAATTTAAGGGTTTTAGCGCCAAAAACCCAAAAAAAAAAAAAATTTTTTGGCCCACAAAAAACTAGATAATTTTTTTAGCGCCAAAAACCCCTTAAAAAAAAAACAAGAATCCCAAAAATGCAATAATGGCTTTACCCTCCCCCTTTTTAGGGGGGAGTTTTACATCCATTGGCTTACTTTTTGCAGACAATTTAAAAAACAACCCTTAAAAAAAGCAAAAAAAACCCCAAAAAAAGCACCAAAAAAAAGCGGGGAAAAAACGCCCTTTTTTTTTAAATTTCGAAAAGAAGGGGGCGAAAACCATTTTTTTCAACGTTTTTAGTATTTCGTTTTCAGGTCGATTTTGTCCACTGCAGGAGACAGAGCCTTCAATGTATTACGTGTCGTCAGCAACTATTCCGAACCATCGGGGGACATTGCTTCTTCTGGTCTCCAGCTTCCACCTCTAGAGGACGTTTTACTCTTTCCTTCCTTCACAATGAAAAAACTGCTTCTTAGGACACCGAATGGGAAATTAAGCTTCTGTTTTTGAGAAGACGGAGGCAAACTAATGGCAGGAGAGTGATTAGCTAATGAAACGAAATTTTCCCGGCAAAAAATTTGATCTATATCATCCCTTACAGATACTTCTCTTACAGGATGTTTGGGGGGGAAAAGATGGGGAAAGCTTTCCTTTTCGTGTGGGGGGAAAAATCTTAAAAAGGGGTTGTTCGCTACAAAGAAAACTTTTCAAATTGTAGGGAAAACAAAAAAAAACATTTTCCCAAAAAATTTTTTGTTCCCCCTGTTTTTAAGGGATACAAGGAATTTTTACCCCCCTGGATTTCATTTTCCCCCAAAAAACGACCTGTAACAATTCTCCCCCCCGTGTTTGTTCAAAGAATAACAGTGAGTGATTCATCACACAGGGCAACCCGGTCCGTCTGCTCGCAGTAAAAAGCTTTATTTATGTAAAATAAACAAACGTAAATTAGGGGTTTTTTTTTTGGGGATCAGATAAGAAGTCCCTTTTTGTTTGAGAAACAATCTGATCTAATTAGCACTAAACACCAGGGCACGAGCTGTACAAGCAAGAGCTTACAAATGAGTCAGTCTGAACCAGGAAGTGGCAGAGTATTTCATTCATGCATTCTCTGAAACTCTGAAGGGAGACAACTCCTTTAATGCAAATGGTATCCACCTGTGGCTCATCTGGCTTCACTATTTGGGAAGGATCCTAGTAGCCCTGAACTTGATGGAAAGAGGAAGCTTAATATTAGCAGTATATGGAATATAAAAAATACGTTTATGGGGTTGTTTAAATAAAAGACAACCCTTCTATCAAAGTCCACTTCCTGGACTCAGGTTAGAACCAAAGAGGCTCTCAATGGTAGAATCCAACAGCATTTAAGAAAACATGCCATACCCTTCTAGATCAGACCTCCGATCTGGAAATGTATTTTATTAATTTATATAGCAATGTTATATACCACAGCGCAGTACAGAGATTATCATCTTTCACATTGATCCCTATTGGGGCTCACAGTCTAAGTACCAGTTTAACCAATGTCCAATGATGTCTTTGGAGTTTGGGGGAAACCAACACAAACACAGGGAAAACATGCTAACTTGTTGAAGAGGTTGTCATTGGTGGGATTTGAATCCAGGACCATAGCACTGCAGGGAGTAGTGGTGACCACTGATCCACCGTGCTGCACCGCGCTACCACCACTGATCCACCGTGCTGCACCGCGCTACCACACGATCCACCGTGGGTTTCACCCCCCTACCCCCCACTGATCCACCCTGGCTGCCCCCCAATTACAACCACGGCCCGTGCTGCACCCCGTTTTTACCACTGACCACCCTGCTGCACCCCTACCACCCTGATCCCCCCGTGCTGCACCGCACCACCACAGACCAAAACCCTGGCCCGCACCCGCACCCCCACGACAACCCTCTGCACCCGCTAAACCCCCACTGATCCACCGTGCTGCACCCGGGTACCACCAATGAGCCACCGTTTCAAACCGGGACGACCACCACTTCCACCGTCGCACCGCGCACCACCACTGACAAACCGTGTGCACCCGCTACCACCACTGACAAACCCTGCTGCACCCGTACCACCACGAGCCACCGTGCTGCACCGCCACCACCACACCCAACCGGCGGCACCGCGCTACCACCCCCGCACCACGCTACACCACTGAGCCCGTGCTGCCCGCGCTACCCCCACTGAGCCCCCGTGCCCCACCCCCCCGCTACCCCACCATGACCCCCCGTGCTGCACCGCGCTACCCCCCCACGCGCACCAGTAAACCCCTGACAAACCGGGTCACCCCCCTCCACCCCTGAGCCACCGGCTGCCCGCGCTACCACCACTGACCACCGTGCTGCACCGCGCTACCACCCCGCTGCACCAGCTAACCCCCTGACCCCCCTGCGCCCGCGCTACCACGCTGCACCCGCTACCCCACTGCCCCGTGCTGCACCCCGCTAACCACTGATCCACCGTGCGCACCGCCTACCACCCCGACCCCCGTGCTGCACCCGGGTACCACCCCTGATCCACCGTGCTGCCACGCTCCACCACTGATCCACCGTGCTGCACCCGCTACCACCACTGATCCACGTGCTCACCCGCTACCACCACTGATCCACCGGCTGACCCCTCCACCACGACCACGGCCCCGCACCGGGTACAACATGAACCACCTGCTGCCCCGGCCCACCACTGAAACCACCTGCTGCACCCGTACCACCCCTGATCCACCGTCTGCACCGCGCACCCCCCATGATTCCCCGTCGCACCGCACTACCCCCCTGACCCCGTGCTCCCCGCTACCACCCCGACCCCCGTGTTTTCACCACACACCACCACCTCACCGCGCTACCACACTGACCACCGTGCGCACCGCGTACCACCACTGACCACCGGGTGCCCCGCCTACCACCAGATCCCCCCCGTGCTGCACCGCCTACCACCATACCCCCGTGCTGCACCGCGCTACCACCAAATAAATCCCGTGTTTTCACCGCGCACCAACCATGATCCACCGTGCTGCACCGCGCACCACACTGACCACCGTGCTGCACCGCGTCCACACGATCCACCGTGCTGCACCGCCTACACCACTGAGCCACTGCTGCAACCATGCACCCCACTGAAAACCCCAAAAGCTGCACCCGCTTTCCCCATGATCCACCCCGGGTGCACCCGCTACCACACTGACCACCGTGCTGCACCCCCTACCACTACTGACACCCTGCTGCACCGCCACCACCACGGCCACAAGCTGCACGTACCACCACTAGCCCCCAAGCTGACCACCCTACCAAACCCCCGAAACCCCCACTGATCCAGGCGCACCGCGTACCACCATGACCCCGGCTGCACCCCTACCCACTGATCACGTGCTGCACCGCCTACCACCACGATCCACCCTGTTTTCCCAGCTACCACCACGCTGCACCCGGGTCCACCCCTGATCAACTGGCTGCCCGTGTTACAACCCTACCACGTCGCACCGGCTACCACCACTGATCCACCGGTGACCACCTACACCACTGACCACCGTGCTCACCCCCTACCCCACTGACCACCGTGCTGCACCGTGCTTCCACCACTGATCCACCGTGCTGCACCACGCTACCACCACTGAGCCACCGTGCTGCACCGCGCTACCACCACTGATCCACCGTGCTGCACCGCGCTACCACCACTGATCCACCGTGCTGCACCGCGCTACCACCACTGAGCCACAATGCTGTTCCTTGCTACACATAGAGTTGCCCAAATCTCTACATTTTTCCCTTTGTGCTCCCCTCACAGACCTTATGGAACTCTGTGCACATCATATCACTTCCATACATTGAGTCACATGCTCCGAAGACTAGTTGTGGTAAGCCTGAGACACAAGCTGTAAATTTGCGTCTACACGTGGAGTCACCACCTCGTGAACTGGAAACTGCCATCCTGGGGGGACAAAGTCACTTTACTTAACCCCAGCAGTTTGACAAGTAGCACAAATCCTACATACAGTATATCAGGCAGCACCGTTCCCGCCTCCTATAGATGCCGGGATTGGAGCAAAAATGATGCTAACATTTAAATGATAGGAGAAGGGTTTTTTGTTCTTACTCAAGTATTTAAAACATAATGAAAACTCTACCCGTTTGGCATCTCCAGAATCTTGCCGGCACCACACAGATTACACGTCACTTATACTGAACTCCATAAAAAACAGCCGGGATCGGAGCTGTCTTTGGTCCTGGCTACTTGCGGCAGGTACTAGTTGTAATAAGCAGCCATTTATGGAATGGGCTCAGCAAGACTCATGTTGGTCAGGATAGGTCTTATTTGTAGCTATAGCGGTGCAGAGGTAGCAGTCACTACCTCGCCCTGCAGCCTGAGGGTATGTGCACACGGCATAATATCGGCACACATGTCGCCGTGTATTTGCGCTTAATGCGCAGCGATATGCGCGCCGCAATTATGGTAATCCATAGCTCTCATACAGAATTAGGGATTACGCCTTGTCCCCCCGTGCATACAATACGATCGTACTGTACGCGCGGGGAGATAAGTGACATGTCAATGGGGCCAGTGGGCTGCCAGCCCCACGTGCTTCGGAAGTACGCGCTAATCAGCGCGACTCCCAACTCACCCGGTGTATTGCCACACCGCAAGTATGCCATATGAACTTAGCCTTAGGGGGCCCAAAAGCCCTCCTGATACATAGCATTGTACATGGCACATGGTAGCTGGGGGGCCCATTTCACTTTTTGCACTAGGGCCCCGGACCTTCAGGTTACGCCTCTGATGGGAAGGTGTCCCTATGCATATGGCGCCGCCTGTGCTCCCCTTCATCGTGAGCTATGTGGACAGGGAGGCATTGTGCTGTCTTCTCTCATCATTTTTAAACATTTGCTAATATACTTTTGGGCGGAAATAAGAGAAGTATTGCAGGAAATCCTCCTACCTTCCCAAAGTGGCCAATACTTGCAGTTTTATGTAGAAAGGAAATAATTAATTGAGCTAGAGAGGAAGGCGGCCGTATTTCCTGCTGCTCTACACACAATAGACATTGCCCTCCAGTGCACCGCGGGTGTCATGTTAATAGACGTGTGGCAAACTCTGGCTTCCACATTTCCCCGAGCGGCAGCAATGGGATGGGGTGCAATCCACGGACAGTTTTGACGGCTCATGTAAAAACATGGGCGAAGGCGAAGTGGGCGTTAGTACTGCAGTCAATAGGAAAAGTGGGTCTCATTCAATAGAAATGCACACAAATCTAAAACTACTCTATGAGCGCAGGACAAGGTCGAACATTAGATCAGAATTTGACATTGGACGTTTTTGTGGAAATTGAGGAATAGATAACACAGGATCCACCAGTCACAAGAGGAGATAGTCACAGTTCACCCTTTCACCTCCCTGCACAGTGACTTCTTCCCAGGTCACAGAGCATGCCTAGAAAACTCTCCTATAGAAGTCTATGGGACTGAATCAGTCTTAAAGGGGTTTTGCCACGAAGTAAAATTGACGTGGGAAGCTTGCAAATGAAATAACAAACATTTTCATCATTCATTATTTTAAAAAATTTCCCGGGACCTTTTTTTTAGCTGCCCTTTAGTAATCCATTGTTTAAACAGCTCGTCTCCAGGGAATACACCGGGTGTGAGCTTCTCATCCGGTGCACATGCTCAGACATCACCTCCCCTCTCAGGCAGCTACTGAGTGTTTAAAACCCCCGGTGCTGTCCATCTACTCCCTCCTCTGTGTCCTTAGTAATTAGTCAAAAGTGCAAATAAATTAAAAAAAAAAACCCCAATCAGTTGTGCATTGATAAAGAGAAAAAAAAACAGGTTGGTTCCTGAGGGATTTGAACCTAGGACCCTTGTGCCTGGAGGCCCAAAATTTTACCTCTCAGCTATTCCCCAATGCTTTACATAAACAGGCCCTTTCTTTGACTAGAGAGAGGAAAGGGCCTGGTGATGTCATCCTGCTGGGTCACATGATTGCAATTCAAACAAATCACACACGCCCCCTTCTGAGCACACAGAGCTGAAGAGCTGGAGGCCGGAGGTATGAAATGAGATGGTGGCAAAACCCCTTTAAGGCTCCTATGTGCATGAAGCTGCTGTAAAGCATCTCTCTGACTGCTGTTAAAGCAGCGCAACAAGGCCTAGTGGCCAAAGTGAAAACTGCAAGACTTAAGAATTATTAAATACTGAAAGTGATATGAAAAATTACAAAAAACAGCCAAAAATTCCTAAAAAATGTGTTTAACATAAAAATGGGACTTAAACAATGACTAATTTTTTGATGACACATTCCATTTAACCGCTGGAGGACGCAGCCATTTTCAGATTTTGTTTCCTCCCTGCCTTCTAGAAATTACTAATTTTTCTGTTGACCTGGGGATTGTTCCTTTGTGGGAGGAGCTGTATTTTTTTACCATTTCAAGGGGATTCGTTAATTGAGTTTTTCTGACCAGAGGATCGGCTCGTAGGGAGGTACAAGCCAAGCACCGCAAGGAATGTGATGGGCTGTGCTTGCGTTGGTCCTTCCCATTCATTACTATGGGAGTTCCAGATAAAGCCAATTTAGTGTGCTTGGCTGTATTTGGGTGCTCCCATAGAAGTTAATGGGGAGGACGGCCACAATTGCCGACCTCCTCGTTCTCATGCACAGTCGCTTGCAGCTAGCTACACTTCATTTCATTCGTGGAAAAATCCCTTCAGTGTGACTGGCTCATGCTTATGGGTTCCATATTTCTAGATCAATAAGGGGGAAGTTCTGAAATTACCTGTAACCCTCCCTTACCCCAACATTATAACTAGGAACTTGAAAGTAACTTATTTAACTGTTACTATTAGAACTAGGAACTATGAAAATTTATTAGCCATGTAAGCATAAGTAAACTAGGATATGTAACTATATGTAGCTGTGTAAGTATATAGAACTAGGATACTATGTAACTTTATGTAGCTATGTAAGCATAAAGAACTAAGTTACTATGTAACTATATGTAGCTGTGTAAGTATATAGAACTAGGATACCATGTAACTATATGTAGTCATGTAAGTATATATAACTAGGATACTATGTAACTATATGTAGCTGTGTAAGATATAAACTAAAATACCATGTAACTATATGTAGCCAAGTAAGTATAAACAAAGGGTACATGTAACTATATGTAGCGTGTAATTATATAGAACTAGGATACCATGTAACTTATGTAGCCTGTAAGTAAGAACTAGGTACATGTAACTATATGTAGCGTGTAAGTATATAGAATTAATACCATGTAACTATATGTAGCCATGTAAGGGATAAGAACTAGGATACATGTAAATAAAGTAGCTGTGTAAGTATATAGAACTAGGATACCATGTAACTATATGTAGCCGTGTAAGTATATAGCATTATAATACCATGTAACTATATGTAGCCATGTAAGTATATAGAACTAGGATACCATGTAACTATATGTATCCATGTAAATATATAGAACTAGGATACCATGTAACTATATGTAGCCATGTAAATATATAGAACTAGGATACCATGTAACTATATGTAGCCATGTAAATATATAGAACTAGGATACAATGTAACTATATGTAGCCATGTAAGTATATAGAACTAGGATACCATGTAACTATATGTAGCCGTGTAAGTATATAGCATTATAATACCATGTAGCCATATAAGTATATAGAACTAGGAAATCATGTAACTATATGTAACCATCTAAGTATATAGCATTATGATACCATGTAACTATATGTAGCAATGTAACTATACAGAACTATAACAAGTATATATAACTAGGATACTATGTAACTATATGTAGCCGTGTAAGTATATAGAACTAGGATACCCTGTAACTATATGAAGCTGTGTAAGTATATAGCACTATGATACCATGTAACTATATAGCACTATGATACCATGTAACTATATGTAGCCATGTAAGAATATAGAACTAGGATACTATATAACCATGTAACTGTATGTAACTATGTAAACAATTACCCATGTAAATATATATCTATAGGTATCTACATATCCATGTATTTATATGAATCTATGTAATCATGATATGATGTAACTATTTGTAACCATGATACCATGTAACTAAATATAACTATGTACCTATATGTAATGTGTAACCATATGTAACTATGTAGCCATGTAAATACATTTATCTATGTATCCATATAACCATGTAGCTGTATGAATCTATGTAACTGTATCATGTGACTATGTATCTATATTAACCATATGCAGCCATGGAACCATATGTAACTATTTGAATATGTAATGTAACCATAACTGAGCAGAAGGGAAGAAAAATGACAGACACCATGTAAATCAAAGCCTGGCATCTGACCCAATGAGACCCCCTGTGACAAGAAATCTTCATGAGCAATATCCCATCTAAAATGTAGAGAAAGAAAAAAAAATAAAAATCAATATTTACTTGAATTTCCGAGAATTTACAGTTCGCCCCAATTAACCATATAAAACATCACTTCAATTAATTAAACAAGCGACAATGTCTCGGCTCAGACGTAAACCCCCCCCTGCGGCTGCTATAGCGGCGGTGCCAGAAGTCATCCTTATACCGTAACGACGCTGACGCAACCGTCACCCAGACACAGCTCCTGAGACTTTGGCCACGATCCCAGAGATGATGTCCTGAACTTCATAGAAAACCATTAAAATCTCAGCATTTTAGTCCAGTGCTAGTTCTGCAATGACACTTCTACATGGAAACAGATGAAGTAGTAGTCACCGGGGCAAGGATACGGCTGGAGAGCCTGTTGGTCATCCCAATGAGGAATGCTTCACGTTACTCTCCAGCCTCAATGGCTGATTATTATTATTATTATTTATTTTAAAGCACCATTGATTCCAGGGCACTGTACATTCAAATACATACATACAGTATATCAAGCAAGTACAATGATAACATGGAACAGGAGACTATATTGAAAAGCAGAACAAATATACAGACTTTGGTTGGAGGGGTATTAGTATAATTCATAGGATCCCATTGCAAAATGAAAAGGGCCCCCAATACCTGCTAATAGGAAACTGAGCACAGCAGCAAAACTAAAAATACTGAAAGATATAAATAACACCGCCATATATCAGAAAAAGCACAAGTGCCACATAAAAGACACTAAGGTTTTATTATTTCGAAAAACAATGCTCTGGCACAGATTTCATAAAGCCCTGTAGCTGCACAGCCAGGCAGAGTTGTCATAGGCCCCTTCCCCCAGCAGAGACACCACCAGGACTTCCTATTGGGAGACCTGACTGAAGCACCATTGCCAATCTGTTTGTCTTCTGATAAAAAATACACCATTGGCCTCCAGCACAACAGAGAAATGACAGGTAATCTGCAGGAGAGGATGGATCAGAGGGGCAATCCCTTCATGTTATATTCAGGAGTCGCTCAAGGGAGCAGCACATGATACCTGTACTAAAAATACTCAAAAATCCACAGGCGAGTAGGACGTTATTTATTAAAAATCACAGAACAAAATCCCAAACTTACTGTTATGGTGGCTGGAGAGCAATCCATTCCCTGTAGGAGGTATAAAGCCCCAGTGCTTCATGGGAGAAGCCACACAGGTGCAGACACTGATGGGCAATCCCTCACACACCTACCTAGTATCCCTTAGGCCATGTTAAAATGGGACGTATTTCAGTCCGTAATTACGCGCCGGAGTGCGCAAATTACGGGTTTGGAATACTCCCATCATTACGAAAACCACAGTCTCATAGAGAACTATGGAATTACGCCCTCCTCTCCCTGCTCGCCAATCCCGCCGCGGGGAGATAAGTGATATGTGAATTAGCAGCGGCGTATACGTGACGCTGTAATGAAAGTCAAAGGGGCCGGCGAGGTGCCGGCCCCCCGCTCCCGCCCAAACGCCGTAATTACACCCCGCAAATAAGCCGTGTGAGGGTGCTTCCACACGCTGCGGTTTTGGTGCATTTTTTTGGATGCGTTTTTGTGCAACAATGTATAGCATTTATTGTTGTGGCTTCCTGCACAAAAAACACATCAAAAAACCGCACTGTGTGAGAGCACCCTTAGGCTATGTTCACACGGCTTATTTTGCCACGTAATTGCAGGCGTATTTCGCGGTGTATTTGTGCTTTATACGCGAGATGCACGCCGCAATTACGGTAATCCATTGCTCACATAGAGAGCTATGGATTACGCTTCGTCCCCCCGCGCGTACAGTATGATTCTATTGTATGCGCGGGGAGATAAGTGACATGTCAATTACGTGCCGCGTGTAAGAATGTCATTGGGCCGCACCAAACTCACCCCCCCCCCCCCCCACGCCGCGCACGCGACGGATATACACGCATATTAGCGCAAGCTCCCGAAAGACAAGATGCATTGCGGCACGTACTGTACGGCACAGTACATCGTGTGAACATAGCCTTAGGGCTCAGGGTATGTTCACACTGCTTATTTTGACGTGTATTTCGCTGCATTTTGCACGCCGCAATCTCAGCAATCCCTAACGAGCTACAGATTACGCGTTGTCCCCCCCACGTGTACAATACGATTGCTGTGTATGCGCGGGGGGAGAATTGACTTGTCAATTGTTAGCGGTGAATATGCGCCGCTGACAATGCAGGTCTATAAGGCCGGCCCCCCGTGCTTTGGAATTACGCGCTGATCAAAAAACACCCGGCGTATTGCGGCGCGTACTATACGTGTGGCAACAAGCTGTGTGAACATAGCCTTAGGGTGCTCTCATGGTGCATTTTTTATTGCTGTGCCTTTCTGCACAAAAAAAACCGCATCAAAAATGCACTGTGTGAAAGCACCTTTAATAGGGTTCGTGACATAGTAAATAACTGCACATTGGATAAGAACCGGTTCACATTAGGATGTAGAAGAGCGGCAGTGCTATACAGGGGAGGCTGCTACAGTGCAAAATACTGATAAACAATTACTCACACACCTACTGTCCATGAGGGAGTGATGGCTTAGTACATAACTGCACATTGGATAGGAGTCTGTATCATCACAGAGATGCAGTATGAAACCTCATACTAAATAGGGAAATTTGCATGCAAAATACCAATAACAATCACCTCACACACCAAATATCTATTACAAGGTGATGGCATAGTAGATAACTGCACATTGGGTAGGAGTCCGTTCACACCAGGATGTAAAAGAGCCAAAATACTATACAGGGTAGATTGCTACAGTGCAAAAATAACCTCATAAACAATCACTCCACACAATATCAGCACGACTTTTCAGAGGATGATGGCATGGTAGATAACTGCACATTGGATAGGAACCAGTTCACACAAGGATGTACAAGAGCCACAATAATATACAGGGGAGACTGCTACAGTGCAAAATACCTATAAACAATCACTCACACACCTACTGTCCAAGAGGGAGTGATGGCTTAGTACATAACTGCACATTGGATAAGAACCAGTTCACACCAGTATGCAAAAGAGCCACAATGTTCTATAGGGGAGATTTCTCCAGTACAAAATACTGATAATGAAAAAGATATGACATGAAGGATATAAAGCGCGCATAGGTCGCATCTACCACCAGCCTATAGTGGGAGCAAGTCGAGCCACACTATAATTATAGTTAATAGTTCCCTCAGGAGTGCTCAGAGAAGCATAATACATAGTAACAGGCATAAACACACAAAGTGCTAACAAATATAAAGGCTAAAGCTGCAGATAATGTAGTGGTGCCCCATATATTTCACAGCCATCTTGTCCGGGGGAGGGCCACAATATTGAGGAACACTACAAGTCCTCTGTATCTTTTTTCTTTTATTTACTCGGTACAATTTACTATACTGAGCAGCAGCAACACCCTGTGTAACATTAGGGACATTACTACTAGAGATTTAAAAAAAAAAAAAAAAGATTACAGCAGTTAACTATCTGCTATGAGTTTTAACTGTCATTACCAGGTACTGACTAAACTCCCCTGCGCTATACACTTAGCCAAACATGTTGTAAGACGCACGCTGTGCTAAAGCAGAGAGGTTGTCAGTATCTGGGGAAACGATCAATAGCAAGCAATAATAAACACCCGGTATCTTTTTCGTTGGTATCCTAATGAGTTTTCACCATCTCCATAAAGTTACAAAGAGTGTTGTGCATGTATCATATGAAACTCACTTAAGTGCTAAAAAATATAAAGAAATACTGACCACGTACGTGTGCCCCAATATGTGCGATCCCCCAGATCAAGCATGGGTGAAATGTAAGCTAGGGCACCACCGCCATAATATTGCCCATCTCACTGATGAGCTTTACACATGTAGGTAAAAGGTAAATAAACATCTTACCAAATACATTCCTGTTCTGATTTTGCTTTCTTCCACAGATACAGCAGATTATTCCTCCTACTTCTTTATAGACGGTATCCTAGGTTAATGTGCTCTAGCAACTAAGTTTAATCGGGGAAGGGGGGCTGGGTGCCTTGAGCACAGAGGTGGTCTGTTACCTAGGAAACCATATATAAAGAAGTAGGAGAAATAACCTGCTGTATCTGTGAAATGCAGCAAAATCATAACAGAAATGTATTCAGTTAGAATGTTCATTTACCTTCACCTACATGTATAAAGCTAATCAATAAGATGGGAATACCCCAACACATGTAACAATACATGGGTGAGGACCATAGGATAAAAAATGATACAGCAGGTTATCTATCCTTCTTTTTTTCCGAATTTATTTAACCAACTCTGTGCTGTATCACTATGTTTATCACGAATGGGCTGTGTCTGTGATGGGCCATAACCTTGAAATAATAAGAAACTGTGAACAGAGATAATAACCTGCTGTATCTTTGAAATAAAGTGAAATCAGAATGGAAATGTGTTTGGTAAGAATGTTCACTTCTCTTCCTCTACATGTGTAAAGCTAATCAATAAGATGGGAATACCCCAACACATATGTGACAATACGGGGGTGAGGCCCATAAGATAAAAAAGATACAGCAGGTTATCTATCCTTGTTTCCTAATTTCCTAGGTTACTTACCAGCTCTGTGCTTTAGCAGCTATGTTGTATCAGCAGGATCTGGCTGGGTGTCTAGAATAGGTCCACTAACCTGGGAAATCATCAGTAAACAACGAAGAGAGATAAACTGCTGTATCTTTGAAATAAAGCAAAATCAGAATGGAAATGTGTTTGGTAAGAATGTTCACTTATCTTCCTCTACAAGTGAAAAGCTAAGCAAAAGGATGGGAATACCCCAACATATATGTAACAATATGGGGGTGAGGACCATAGAATAAAAAAAAAAAAAAAAAAAAAGATTCGATCAGGTTACTCTACCTTACTGAATCCTGAATAATTTTCCTAGGTGTACGTACCATCTGTGCTTTACTCTATTTGTATCAGCAGGATAGGGCTGGGTGTCTAGAGCTGGGCAATAATCAGTTAACAAGCAGGAGAGATAACCTGCTGTATCTCTTAAATAAAGCGAAATCAGAACGGAAATGTGTTTGCCAAGAATATTCACTTATCTTCCTTTACATGTGTAAAGCAAATCAATGAGATGGGAATACCCCAACACATATGTAACAATATGGGGGTGAGGACCATAGAAAAAATAAAATAGAGATGTGATACAGCAGGTTATCTATTCTTCTTGTTTCCTGATAATTCCTCACACCGTCTGGTACTTTAGCATACCTATTCTTCAAAGGCTTGGCGTGCTAGGTGGTTAAGCGCTGAGGCAATAATCATAAACAACAGAGAATAACCTGCTGTATCTCCTTCTGAATAACAGCAAAATCAGAATGGAAATGTATTTGGTAAAAAAAAAATTATAAAAATAAATAATGACTATTTCCCTCCACCTCTATGTAGAAAGCTAATTAGTGAGATGGGAATACCACGGAATGTTGCAGATTTTGTTAAAAGTGACTGAAAAAGTTTTGCAACATGTGAACACTGCAGTAAAAAGTCAATTAAAAAAAAAAATAAAAAAAAACGCAAAGTATTTGATAGAAAATGTGCACTTTTTTTTTTATATTTTGCGTCACTCAGATTACAATGACCATGCTGGATTCTTTTTTTTTCTTATTGCGGATGAGTTTTTTTTTCTTCACTTTTTTTTGGCCTTTCTTTTATAGAAACTGAAAATCTGAAGAATAAATAAGTTTTGGAAATAGCAATAAAAAATCCTCAAAAAAACATGACTGACTGACAAGCAAACCCCCCCCCCCCCGCACGCGCTCTCCTCTGACGCTTTCTCGTTGGTTTTGTGACGCAAACGCATCAAGCAGAACTGCGCCAAAGTTACCACCGCGCGCGGGCGCCTTCAAGATTTGGCCACAATGTAACACTTAGTAACGACTCTCACTTCCGCCCGGCGGGGAGGGGCTAAAAGGCAGTGACGTCAGCGCCCGCGGGGCTCCGCCCCTGTCTCGCGGTGTGGGTGCGTGGCCGGGACGTGCACTGAGCGGGGGCGCGCGCGGGGAGAGAGAGCAGCGACGGCGAGGAAGAAGCACGGGACAGAGGCCTGCATGGAGGCCGGCGAGGGGTTAGGTGGGGCGGGGGGGAGGTCAGCGTACGGGAATATACAGAGAGCGTCACGTGGGTATACGTGGGACAAACAGAAGGCCACGGTAGTACAAAGTATACAGAGGTGACAACGGGGGTGATACAAGAGTATAGCAGAGAGCGCACAGCGGGGGGTGTAGACAAGAGTAACACAGAGAGCGCACTAACGGGGTGTTGGACAGAGAGTAGCACTGGAGTATACCTACGGCAACGTGGTAACAGAGAGAGCACGGGGTATATATCGGGGATATACAGAGAGCGCCGGGTGGTAAGAGCAGATGGGTAATCAGCATAAGACGCACCCGGGGGTAAACTGGGGAGTATTCACAGAGAGTCGCCCACCGGGGTATTACGGGGAGTAAACAAGAGCGCGACTGAGGGGGGTATACTGTGAGTAAATACAGAGAGCGCTATATAACAGGGGTATAACGGGAGTCATACCATGAGATCGCAACTGGGGGGTATTCGGTGGATTATGACCATGAGAGCTGCACTGGTAAACGGGAGGAGTATAACAAAGCGCACGGCGGGGCGTAATAACGGGGAGTAAGTACAGAGAGCTCTTAGAGGGGGTTGATCACGGTGAGTAAGAAAAGAGACGCAACGGGAGGGATAAACGGGGATTATACAGAGTAGTCGCTAACGTGGTAATAACGGCGACATATACTGAAGCGCTCGGGGGTATACGGAGAGTATACAGAGAGCGCACGGGGGGTATACGGGGAGTATACAGAGAGCGCACGGGGGGTATACGGTGAGTATATCAGAGGAATCGCACGGGGGGTATACTTGATGGAGTATACAAGAGCGCTAAAATAAGAACTGGGGTATACAGAGAGCAGCAAGCACCATCTGGGGTATACGGTATATACGAGATGTACACAGCGATTATCAACGGGTTATACAGAGATTATATATAGAATGTACGGGGAGTATATAGAGAACCAATACACAAGGGCAAGAGAGCATATCATAGGCGTATGCACTTGGGCAAGAGCTTCTGACTACACATCACCAGTTATCTACATGCATTTCACACTATAGACAGGTACATAAAGAATGTGGGCAAAGAAATCATTAATGAACATCCTGGTATGCAGAGCATGTTACACTCACCCACTATATAACACGTTGTGGTAGGCAAAGATGTATGAACAGAACCTATTATACAGATATGTACACTATTAATACGAATGGTGTGGAAAAGATAAACACTATACAAACCTAGTATACAGGACTAGATACTACACACTGTGTTGCCAGCACCTGTTGTAATGTATCAACTGGGGATGTTCAGCTACATATTGGTCCTTTATACTGATACTGGGGGGTGCAAATTTGTGGTCCTGCAGGGAACCTTTGCTCCTCTGTTTTGCAGCTGTTCTCGGCTCCTATTTACTGTTTATGTGGAATAATAGACGTTACTTGGTGTCTTCTGCTGCGTCTCCTGCAGGGGGCGCCGTTTGGTTCTGGGGCTCTTCCCTCACATGATCTGTGTTTTGGTGTGCTTAGACTGTTTGCATATAACATTCTTGCCTGTACATGCAATATGGCACACACAGTGAAAGTAGATGTAATAATATACATCTAATACATATGTATGAGTTAGTGCTTTATGTGTACCCGAAAAAACAGAGAATTGTCTCTAAAGCATATACAGCTAGTATACAGATGGTGTGGCTGTTGAACAGAATATAACTATACAGCATATACATGAGGTGACGCTTGGTGTATAGAAAATATCCTATAAACATGCATAAACTATGTGGAGCTGTGGTACAGAATATATCAATAATAAACATGCATATGATACATGTGGGGATTGCCTGTGTACAGAATAATATCACTATATACACAGCATATACATGTGGTCTGCTGTGTACAGTAATATAACAGCTATAATACATGCTATACATGAGGTGGCTGTGTACAAGAATAAATCACTCATAATAACGCAGCAATATACAGGTGGGGTCTGATTACAGACTATATCACTATATACACATATACATTTGGGGGCCGTGTACATGAATATATCAACGATAAACAGCATAGTCAACATGTGGGGGCAGTGTAAGCAGAATAATCACTATATACAGCAATATACATGTGGGGGCCGTGTACAGAATAATCCTAAAAACACATATACATGTGGGGCCGTGGTACAGAATAGATCACTATAAACCGTCATATCATGTGGGGGCTTGTGTACAGAATAGATCACTATATACAGGCAGTATACCAATGTGGGGGCTGTGTACCAAGAATAGATCACTATATACCAGGCCAATACATGTGGTGCTGTTTACAGAATAGATCACATAATAACACATATACAATGTTGGTGCTGTTGTACAGAATAGATCACTATATACAGCAAAAAACATGTGGGTGCTGTGTACAAAATAGATCACTATATACATCAATACATGGTGGGTGCTGTGTAAAGAAAAGATCACTATATACAGCATATTACATGAGTGTGGCTGTGTAACAGAATAGATCACTATATACAGCATATACATAGTGGTGAGGCTGAGTACAGAATTAATCACTATAACAGTCATATACAGTGGTTAGCTGAGTTACAAATAGATCACTATGAGTCCAGCATATAGCATGATTGGGTGCTGTTTACAGAATAGGATCACTATAATACACAATACATGTGGGTGCTGTTGTACAGAATGAGATCACTATATACTAGCATAATACCTGTGGTGGCTGTGTACAGAAATAATCACATATATACAGCATATACTGGGGGGCTGTGTACATAATAAGATCACTATAAATACAGCAATACAATGTAGAGGGGCTGTGTACAGGAATAATCACGATATAACAACAGCATATACCTGTGGGGTGCTGTAGTACAGAATAAGATCACTAAATACAGCACTATACATGTGGCGGAGCGTGTTTACAAGATAGAATCACTATATTACGACTTATTACTATGTGAGGGGGACAGTGTACCGATAGATCCTATATACAGCATAAACATGGTGTTGCTGAGTATCAGAATTAGATCACTATATACAGCAATATACATTGTGGTGGCTGTGTACAGAATAGATCACCTATATACAGCATATACATGTGGGGCTGTGTACAAAATAGATCACTATATACAGCAAATACCTGTGGGTTCTGAAGTGGTACAGAATAGATCACTATATACAAGCATATACATGTGGGCTGTTTCATAATTAAGATGCACTATATATCACAATGATACATGTGGGTGGCTGAGCGTACAAATAGATCACTATATATCCGAGCATAAACAGTGTGGTGGGCAGCTGTACATAATAGAATCACTATATACAGCATATACATGTGGGGGCTGGTAACCTAATAGAGTATGCACTAAATACAGCATCTACATATTGGGCTGTGTAACCAGAATAGATGCACAATAAACATATAGCATGTTGGGTGAGTGGAGTGCTGTGTACAGAATAGATCACGAATTCAAGCATATAACAAGTGGGTGCATGTACAGATAGATCACTATAAATACAGGCATATACATTTGGGTGTTTCTGGTACAGAATAGATCACTCATACAGCAGTATACATGGAGGATGGTCTGTGTACGAAATAGGATCACATATATAGCAGCATGAACATGTGGAGTGGCTGTGATACAAGAAATAAGATCACTATATACAGTCATATACATGTGGGGCTGTGTACAGAATAATCACTATAGACACATAAACATTGGTGCTGTGTACAGGAATAGATCACTATATAACAGCATATAACATTGTGGGTGCGTGTACCAATAGATCACTATATACAGCAAGTATACATGTGGTGGCAGTGTACATAATAGATCACTATATACAGCATATACATGTGGGGGAGGCTTAGTGATACAGAATGAGATACACTTATATCAGCATATACAATGGGGGCAGGTGTACATAATAGATCACTATATACACATATACATGTGGGGGCTGTGTACATAATAGTATCACTATTATACATCATATAAATTTGGGGAAGTGTACTAGAAATAGATCACTATATACTAAGCATATACAACCGTGGGGGCTGTTGTACAGAATAGATCACATATACAGCATATACATTGGGGTGCAGGTGTACAGAATATAGTCACTATATACAGCATATACATGTGGTGGCTGTGTACAGAATATATCACTATATACAGCATATACATGTGGGGGCTGTGTACAGAATATATCACTATATACAGCATATACATGTGGGGGCTGTGTACAGAATATATCACTATATACAGCATATACATGTGGGGGCTGTGTACAGAATAGATCACTATATACAGCATATACATGTGGGTGCTGTGTACAGAATAGATCACTATATACAGCATATACATGTGGGTGCTGTGTACAGAATAGATCACTATATACAGCATATACATGTGGTGGCTGTGTACAGAATAGATCACTATATACAGCATATACATGTGGTGGCTGTGTACAGAATAGATCACTATATACAGCATATACATGTGGGGCTGTGTGTACAGAATGTAGATAGAAGCTATCTAGCATTTACAGCTAGTATATATGTTTGTGGGTGGTGGATATATACAAAGACTATTTGTAGTATATACCTGTAGTTGTAATAGATACCTATTGGGTTGGGTGTACAGAATATATATACAAACTACATAGTGCACGTGTTGGGGCTCTGCATGTTCTGATTATATACACAAACTATGGTTTACACGTGAAGGGGCTGTGTGTACATAATGTATATACAGGTAGTGCACATGTTGGGGCCTATACATAGACTAGTGTGTGTAATTTTCTGCATATTTACAGTACATGTTACTGCTGAGAATATTTATTCGGATACACGCTGTGGTCCTTGTTACCTTGTATATGTTGGGGGCTGCAGATGTTATCTGATATATATATGGGGGGGCCTGTAGATACACAAGTACATGCTATACCTGTTATGTGGAATTTGTGGGGCCTGCAGTTACATTGTATGTACACACTATATCTAGTACGTGTGATCTGATGTGTGAGGGATCTGCAGACGCAGTATACACATTAATGGTGATTATCCACTCCACACAGTCACATGTACTATGTATGAGCAGATACAAATAGTGTATGTATCTGCAAGTCCCCTATATACATTATTATACTGTGTATACTTGTTATGCAAATTATAGTACACGTTATCTAGTGTATGTGGGAGGCTGCAGATAGAGGTTTACACACTATGAATTGTATCGGTACTTGTAGTATGTTAGCTAGTATGTGGGAGGCTGCAGACAGACTATATAGGTATATACTATTTATTTGACTCATGATCTGTTTACTGTGTCTGTGGCCTGCCGATACAGTATATACATATGTACACCATAGATAGTATACCAGTTATTTGGTATATGTAGGGGTCCACAGAGACAAAGTATATAAAAATAGACTGTATATAGTAGACATGTTATCTGGTGTATGTGGAGGCTGCAGATACAGTATACACACTATATATAGTACGATACCTGGTGCATGTGGGGGCTGCAGATACAGTATACACACTATATATAGTATTTAACCTGGTGATTTTTGGGGCTGCAGATACAGTATACACACTTATATATAGTACTATACTGGTGCATGTGGGGGCTGCAGATACAGTATACACACTATATATAGTACTATACCTGGTGTCTGTGGGGCTGCAGATACAGTATACACACTATTATATAGTACTATACCTGTGCTGTGGAGGTGCAGATACAGTATACCACTATCATATAACCCCCCCCCCCCCCCCCACGCCCCCCCAAAATAAAACCCCACACCCCCCCCCCCCCCCCCCCCACACACTCACACACCACACACACACAAAAAAAAACCCACCCCCCCCCCCCCCCCCCTACTATGTGGAGGCTGCAGATACAGTATACACACTATATATAGTACTATACCGGGTGTATGTGGAGGCTGCAGATACAGTATACACACTATATATAGTACTATACCTGGTGAATGTGGGGGCTGCAGTTACAGTCATACCACTATATATAGTACTATACCTGGTGCATGTGGAGGCTGCAGATACAGTATACACACTATATATAGTACTATACCTGGTGTATGTTGGGCTGCAGATACAGTATACACACTATATATAGTACTCATACTGGTGATTGTGAGCTGCAGATACAGTATACACACTATATATAGTACTATACCTGGTGTATGTGGGGGCTGCAGATACAGTATACACACTATATATAGTACTATACCTGGTGCATGTGGAGGCTGCAGATACAGTATACACACTATATATAGTACTATACCTGGTGTATGTGGGGGCTGCAGATACAGTATACACACTATATATAGTACTATGTGGAGGCTGCAGATACAGTATACACACTATATATAGTACGATACCTGGTGCATGTGGGGGCAGCAGATACAGTATACACACTATATATAGTACTATGTGGAGGCTGCAGATACAGTATACACACTATATATAGTACTATACCTGGTGTATGTGGAGGCTGCAGATACAGTATACACACTATATATAGTACTATACCTGGTGCATGTGGAGGCTGCAGATACAGTATACACACTATATATAGTACTATACCTGGTGCATGTGGGGGCTGCAGATACAGTATACACACTATATATAGTACTATACCTGGTGCATGTGTGGGCTGCAGATACAGTATACACATAAAATAGTACTATACCTTGGGTATGTGGAGGGAGGCTGCAGATACAGTATACACACTATATATAGTACTATACCTGGTGCTTGTGGGGGTCTGCAGATACAGTATACACACTATATATAGTACTATGTGGAGGCTGCAGATACAGTATACACACTATATATAGTACTATGTGGAGGCTGCAGATACAGTATACACACTATATATAGTACTATACCTTTCATGTGGAGGCTGCAGATACAGTCTACACACTATATATAGTACTATACCTGGTGCATGTGGGGGCTGCAGATACAGTATACACACTATATTTAGTACTATGTGGGGGCTGCAGATACAGCTATACACACTATATATGACTATGTGGAGGCTGCGATAACAGTATACACACTATATATAGTACTATACTGGTGACTTGTGGGGGCTGCGATACAGTATACACACTATATATAGTACTTAGTACCTGATGGCTGTGGTGCTGCAGATACAGTATACACACTATATATAGTACGATACCTGGTGCATGTGGAGGCTGCAGATACAGTATACACACTATATATAGTACTATACCTGGTGCATGTGGGGGCTGCAGTAACAGTATAAACACTAATATATAGTACCTATAACATGGTGTATGTGTGGGCTGCAGATACGTATACACACTTATATATAGTACTAAAGCCCTGGTGCATGTGTGGGCTGCAGGTACAGTATACACACGATATATAGTACTATACCTGGGTGCATTGTGGGAGCTGCGAAACAGGTATACACACTATATATAGTACTATACCTGGTGCATGTGGGGGCTGCAGATACAGTATACACACTATAGTACTATACCTGGTGCATGTGGGGGCTGCAGATACAGTATACACACTATATATAGTACTATACCTGGTGTATGTGGAGGCTGCAGTACGTATACACATATATATTAGTACTAATAACGGTGATGTGCGGGCTGCAGATACAGTACTACACACTAATTTTAGTACTATACCTGGTGTATGTGGAGGCTGCAGATACAGTATACACACTATATATAGTACTATACCTGGTGTATGTTGGGGGCAGCAGATACCGTTTTCACACTTTATTATAGTACTATTCTGGATGCATGTGTGGGTGCAGATACAGGATACACAATATATATAGTACTATACATGGTGCTTGGTGGGCTGCGTGTCAGTATACACACTATATATGTTCTATACCTGGTGCATGTGGAGATGCAGATACAGTATACACACTATTTAATAGTACTATGTGGAGGCTGCAGATAGATACAGTATTCACCACAATACAGTATACAAGTACTATAACTGGTGCATGTGGAGGCTGCAGATACAGTTACACACTATATATAGTTACTATACCTGGTGCATGTTTTGGGCTGCAGATTACAGTATACACACTATATATAGTACTATACCTGGTGCATGTGGAGGCTGCAGATACAGTGATTCACACTTATATAGACTATACTGGTGTATGTGGGGGCTGCAGTTACAGTATACCAACCACTATATATAGCTACTACTACCTGGTGCATGTGAGGAGGCTAATCTGGCTGCAGCATACAGTATACAACTATATTTAGTACTATACCTGGTACATGTGAGGCTGCAGATTACAGTATACACACTATATATAGAAATACTATACCTTGGTGGCTGTGGAGGCTGCAGATATCAGTATAACGACGTATATATAGTACTATACCGGGTCATGTGGAGGCTGCAGATAAAGTATACACACTATATATAGTTACCAACGGGTTGCATGTGGGGGCTGCAGGATACCAGTATTACACACACTATATAGTACTATGTGGAGGCTGCAGATACAGTAATATCACCACTATATATAGAACGATAACTGGTGCATGTGGGGCAGCAGATACAGTATCACACTTATATAGTACTTTGTGGAGGCTGCAGTTACAGTATACTCAATATATATATTACTATGTTGGAGGCTGCAGATTACGTATACACACTATAAGTGACTTACTGGTGCATGTGGAGGCTGCAGATACAGTCATACCACACTATATATCAAGTTCTATACTGGTGCATGTGGAGGTGCAGATTCAGTTACACAACTTATATTAGTACTATACCTGGTGTATGTTGGGGGCTGCAGATACAGTATACACACTATATATAGTACTATACCTGGTGCATGTGGGGGCTGCAGATACAGTATACACACAATATATAGTACTATGTGGAGGCTGCAGATACAGTATACACACTATATATAGTACAATACCGGGTGCATGTGGGGGCTGCAGATACAGTATACACACTATATATAGTACTATGTGGAGGCTGCAGATACAGTATACACACTATATAGTTACTTATACCTGGTGTATGGTGGGAGCTGCAGGATACAGTATACACACTATATATAGTACTATACCTGGTGCATGTGGAGGCTGCAGATACAGTATACACACTATATATAGTACTATACCTGGTGCATGTGCCCCCCCCCCACCCCCCCCTATGGCGGTGCTGCGATACGTATAACACTATATATAGTACTATACACTGGTGCATGTGTGGGCTTGCAGATACACGTATACACACTATATATAGTACTATACCGGGTGCATTGAGGGCTGCGATACAGTATACACACTATATATAGTACTATACCTGGAGTATGTGGAGGATGCAGATACAGTATACACACTATATATAGTACTATACCTGGTGCATGTGGGGGCTGCAGATACAGTATACACTCTATATATAGTACTATACCTGGTGTATGTGGAGGCTGAAGATACAGTATTACCACACTAGTTTATAGTACTATACCTGGTGCATCTGTGGCTGGCAGATACAGTATACACATATATATAGTACTAATACCTGGTGCATTGTGTGCGGCTTCAGATACAGTATACAAACTATATATAGAACTATACCTGGTGCCATGTGAGGCTGAAGCATACAGTTATACACACTCATAGATAGGTACTTTGTGGAGGCTGCATATACAGTATACACACTTATATAGTACTATACATGGCTGCATGTGGCAGGCTGCAGATACAGTATACACACTATAATTTTTAAATAGGTACTTTACCTGGCTGAATGTGTGGGCTGCAGATACAGTATACACACTATATATAGTACTATACCTGGTGCATGTGGAGGCTGCAGATACAGTATACACACTATATATAGTACTATACCTGGTGTATGTGGGGGCTGCAGATACAGTATACACACTATATATAGTACTATACCTGGTGTATGTGGGGGCTGCAGATACAGTATACACACTATATATAGTACTATACCTGGTGTATGTGGAGGCTGCAGATACAGTATACACACTATATATAGTACTATACCTGGTGCATGTGTGGGCTGCAGATACAGTATACACACTATATATAGTACTATACCTGGTGCATGTGTGGGCTGCAGATACAGTATACACACTATATATAGTACTATACTGGTGATGTGGAGGCTGAAGATACAGTATACCACTCTTATATCTAGTATGTATACATGGTGCATGTGGAGGCTGCAGATACAGTATACACACTATATATAGTACTATACCTGGTGTATGTGGGGGCTGCAGATACAGTATACACACTATATATAGTACTATACCTGGTGTATGTGGGGGCTGCAGATACAGTATACACACTATATATAGTACTATGTGGAGGCTGCAGATACAGTATACACACTATATATAGTACTATACCTGGTGCATGTGGGGGCTGCAGATACAGTATACACACTATATATAGTACTATACCTGGTGCATGTGGAGGCTGCAGATACAGTATACACACTATATATAGTACTATACCTGGTGCATGTGGAGGCTGCAGATACAGTATACACACTATATATAGTACTATACCTGGTGCATGTGGAGGCTGCAGATACAGTATACACACTATATATAGTACGATACCTGGTGTATGTGGGGGCTGCAGATACAGTATAACACCTATATATAGTACTATACCTTGTTGCAGTGGGGGCTGCAGATACAGTTTACACATATATATAGTACTATTACCTGGTGCTGTGGAGGATGCAGTTAAAGTATACCACACATATATAGTAACTATACATGGTGCATGTGGGGGCTGCCGATACAGTTATACCAACCAACACTATATATAGTACTATACCTGGTGCATGTGGAGGCTGCAGATACAGTATACACACTATATATAGTACTATACCTGGTGCATGTGGGGGCTGCAGATACAGTATACACACTATATATAGTACTATACCTGGTGCATGTGGAGGCTGCAGATACAGTATACACACTATATATAGTACTATACCTGTAGGCATGTGGGGGCTGGCAGAATACAGTATACACACTTTATATAGTACCTATACCTGTGTATGTGGAGGCTTGCATATTACAGTATACTACACTATATATAGTACTATACCTGGTGTATGTGGAGGCTGCAGATACAGTGTTACACACTATATTATAGTACTTTTTACCTGGTGAATGTGGGGGCTGCAGATTTTACAGTATACACACTATATATAGTACTATACCTGGTGCATGTGGGGGCTGCAGATACAGTATACACACTATATATAGTACTATACCTGGTGTATGTGGAGGCTGCAGATACAGTATACACACTATATATAGTACTATACCTGGTGTATGTGGAGGCTGCAGATACAGTATACACACTATATATAGTACTATACCTGGTGTATGTGGGGGCTTGCAGATACCAGTATACACAACTATATATAGTACGATTCACTGGTATGTGGAGGACTGCAGGTACAGTATACACAACGTATATATAGTACTATACTGGTGTATGTGGAGGGCTGCAAGATAACAGTATACACACTATATTTAGTCATATAAGGGGTTGTATGTGGAGCGCTGCAGATACAGTATACACACTATCTATATATATACCTGGGTTTGGGGGCGCAGATACAGTATACACACTATATATGACTATACCTGGTGTAGTGGGGGCTGCAGAAACAGTATAACCCCTATATATAGTACTATCCCTGGGTATTGGAGGCTGCAGATACAGTAACACTATATATAGTATATACCGGTGCATGTGGGGGCTGCAGATACAGTATAACAAAAATTTTAGTATTTTAAACCTGGTGTATGTGGGGCTGTAGATACAGTATAACACTATATATGACTATCCGGGTGCAGGGGGGCGCAATACAGTATACACACTTAATAGTTCTATACCTGGTGCATGTGGGGGCTGCAGATACAGTATACACCTATTTTTAAGTATTACCTGGTGTATGTGGAGGCGTAGAACAGTATACACATATATATAGTCTATCCTGGTGTATGGGGAGGTGTAGATACAGAAATACACACTAAAAGTACTATACCTGGGTAGGGGGCTGTAGATACAGTATACACACTATATATAGTACAAAACTGGTGCAGTGGGGGCTGCAGATACAGTATACACATATATAAGTAACTATCCCCGGGTGCATGTGGGGGTAGATACAGTAAAACCCACTATATATAGTATTACCTGGTGAATGTGGAGGCTGTAGATACGTATACACACTATATATAGTATAACCTTGGTGTTGTGGAGGCTGTGAACAGTATACACACTAATTTATACGTACCTGGTGCATGTGGGGGCTGCAGATACAGTTTACAAAACAAAATTTATAGGACTATATGGTGTATGTGGAGGCTGTAGTACAGTATACACACTATATATAGTACTATACCTGGTGTATGTGGAGGCTGCAGATATAGTATATACACCTTTATATAGATACAGGTTTTTGGGGTGGGTTTGGGGGGGGGGGGGCAGCAGATACATATTTACACACCATATATACTAAACATGTTATGTGGTGTATATGGAAGTATGCAGAGAAAGTATATAAATATATATATACTATATTGTACATGTTACCTGGTCTATGTGGAAGGCTTGCAGGTACATAGTATGTACACACGCACTATAATGTTTTTTTGGGGGTGTATGTGGGGGAGGGGGATACTACAGGTAAAAAAAAATATTATAGTACATTACCTTGTTTATGTGGGGGCCTGCAGGTAAATATTTATATACTATACATGTTACATGGTGTATGTGGGGGTCTGCACACACATAGTATATACACTATATAATACATGTTACGTGGTCTATGTGGGGGCTTGCAGGTACATAGTATATACACACGCACTATACATGTTATGCGGTGTATGTGGGAGGCAGGCAGATACATACACAGAGTAACTACATTTAGTCCATTACCTGGTGTTGGGCCTGTGTGTGGTTGGGGAGCAGGTTGCACTGGCTGCAGGAGGGTCCCCTCGCTGGCAGGGTTAGGTCAGCGCTGCACTCCTCAGTATTTGGGGACCCCTGCACTGTTAAAATACATGTGATTTTCCATCAACATTTGTCCCCCTTCACTATACACGCAACCCGCTCTCGCACGGCTCCCTTTTCCCAGGCAACCAGAGGG